>LNAC01001420.1:102245-195017 GCA_002007465.1 Ailurus styani
GGGGGGGGGGGGGGAGGCTCGTTGCTTACGTCCCTATCTGTTCAAATGGACGTTAAGAAGCCTTTGGGGCAGCTTGCAGCATTTTTGTCTCCTTGCCTTTCCAAAAAAGATGGAAGGGAGATGCCTGCCTGCGGGAGTTTATTCGCTTCCGTCAACTTGATGTAAAGTAGAGCACTCTCAGGCGGTTCAGACTTTGTTGTTCTGAACGCGTCACACGTGAGTGCTTAATGGCAGTTGCTGGAAAAATCTAGTGGCTAGACGGAGGAAGAATTAGCCATTAATTTGTTACTTCTGAGTACGCGTGTGACCTTTTTCTGTTCACATTTTAGTTTTCAGTTAGGATTGCTAGAATTTCTCTTTCAGCATGGTTGCCGAAAGTGATGGGGAAAGAGCTTGTTCAATAAATGTTTGTGAATCCTTAATCGACTATAGAAATTTCTGGTTCTTATAATACAGTAGCATCAGTAAGTAACAGTGATGTAAAATCCATGGAAAAATGTGTATATTTCTGGGGCTGAATTCATGGATTTTAAAAGCAGTTCTGTTGGTGCTTATGTATAACCTTTTGCAATAGCCAGGTATTGTGAATTATACATATCACAGAATGCTGTGATTTAAATTTTTACTTCAATATATAGAAAATGCATATATATTTAGCATACTTATATTTCAAGCTGGTATTGTATTCTAAGGGAACACGTTATTTGTCTTTAAATGAGCTAAGTGAGGAATATCTTATTCTTTATTACCAACTTAACCGTTCACTTTTGTATTATCACGTTAGGTCCACACACACCCCCCACACACACACACATTTTCTTAAGTTTTGGAAATGGCTGCAATTTGTTGTCGGTTTTGATGGCAGCCTAATATATATATAGAAATATCTGGGCAATTTTTACACATATGCCCCAAATGGTCACCAGAGGTATATCAGCCCCACAGATTAAGTTTTCTTAGTGAAGCTCCCTCATTTCTGTGCTTGGAACTTTTCGGTATCCTGCGTGCTTGTCTGGGTGTCTCTTGTCCTTTTAGTCTAGAGGTTTGTAGCATCCAGGTGTCTATGTGGTTATCTTCCCAGCTTTATAAAATACTTCAGGACTAGAAATGTGTAGCATGTGAGGCAGCAGATCGACCTATTTGTTATGAGATTTGCAGTCATCTCTGATTAGATCCTTCTTGCCCTTGGCCTGCATGCGCTGATCTCTACCTTGACTGAAATGCAGACAGACCCATGTGGGAAACTCTATTTTTCCTTATTTTAATCCAAAGTATGCACAAAATTTCATGTAAGGTAGACATAAAAATCATACCATTTAAAAGATTATTGATTATTCACTGTAGTAGAGGAGCAGCTCTTGGCCTTTCCCATTCTTTAACTTCAGGTTAGCCTTTGTGCTCTATCCCAGTTCTACTTAGGAGGAAATGTTTGCTTTCAAGAGTCTTAGTGTAGTGTTTCTGGAAAAAAATAGCTATTGGAGAACAAAATACTTTTTTTTAATGTTTGTGGCAGAAAAGTGAGAGTTAACAAATTTAACTCTAGGGGCTGGCATACTTGTTTAACTATAGGGGCTGGCATACTTGTTTTTAGTTTGGGACTTCTTTACCTAGACATACATGTTAGCAACTGCTCGGGTATCCTACTGAGGGTAATTGTTCTTTTTTAAAAAATTTATTTAAATTCAATTAATTAACATACAGTGTATTACTAGTTTCAGAGGTAGAGTTCAGTGATTCATCAGTTGCATATAACACCCAGTGCTAATACCCTCTAGTTCCATCCAAGTCGTTGCAAATGGCAAGATTTCACTTTTTTTGATGGCTGAGTAATAGTCCAGTGTGAGTGTGTGTGTGTGTGTGTGTGTGTGCGTGTGTGTGTGTTTACCATGGGAGATAGTTCTTCAGACAAAATTATAGAGTATCAGATATTTGTGTGTGCATGCACATGCGTATGTATGTTGACATGGGGCAGACTATTTCAGAGACTCCATTTCTGTGTCCATTGATTAACCTCCTTTTTCTTCCTCATTCCTCTTATCTCTTCCATATTACTAGTGCTGCTATTAAAACCACAATGGGCTCAAAATTTTATTTATATTACTACTCATATTTACAAAGAAGTTGTAACAAAGAAGTTGTTACAAAGAAGTTCTTCACTATTAATGTCTATTTTTTCCTCAGTAAACCACACCCAGGCAAATGAGAACCATGCCTGCCAGTTAACATTGTCTTAGTCTCTTCTAGTTTTAAATGTCACTTTGGTGAGATGAATCAAGCTGTCAGGGGGAATCTTGAGTCTTCCAGACCTCTTGCACCTCCTGCTGTTCTAAGGTGGCTTCTGGGTATTTTGAGGCAGGTGGGTTGAGAGTGGGAGCTGGCATATTCTAATGGCTGAAGAAAGAGGGGTCTAGAATACATGCTTGTTGATTCTTACACCCTGGATATTCTGCCTGTGGGGAGTTCAGGTATCAAACCTTTGGTGGGTTAGTGGACAAGTTCTATTGGTATCATCAGTCCACTCCTCCCGACAGCCCCAACTTTTGTTGGAACAATTCCAAGGATATCCTGAGCCTTGTCTTTGTCCCTAACTTGAGCCCCTTCACTCCTGTAGCCTCAACACCCAGTATCCTTGACTACCTTACATCTACCCCTTCATGTAGGCAGGAGCTGTGGTCTTGGTACAGAAAGGCACACAAACCATATTAAGATATTCTGGTCACAGATTTATCGAATCAATTTAAAACACAGCACAAGGCAAGGAGGGAAAGATCTGGTAGGCTTACCTATGTAGAAGGGGTTTCAGTGGGATGAAAGGCCCACATCCTGAGTCCTGTGTTACATAATATTCATCTATCCTGTCTTTCATATTCTCTACCACATCAACCTTTCCTGATCACGGTAGGTTTTATGAGAACCAGTGTTGAATGGTAGCAAGGGTAGCAGATGGAACGTGTCTGGAGCCAACACAGCTTGCTTTATCATCAGAAGCAAGTGTGCCCAGATGTAGTTATAATTTGCTAATATACTCCTGAACAACTGTGGATTTTTATCTGTATATCTCAGGCAGACAATACATGGGGCCAGCATGGTATAACAATGGGTAACTGATTTAAGACATGAATATTTGGTGTCTCATAAATGTTAGGTGCCTAACTTGGTTCTTCTATCTCTATTTAATTATTTATGTTGACTATGTCTACCATGCTATCTCTTTACTTATTGTTAATACTTAGTTATACTTCTCATTGTTACTTTCTATTTGTTTTCTATTTAACCAAACTGAATTTTCTTACCTAATATTTGTTTGTTGTATTATTTATGTTCAAGTTCCAAACCCATCATGGTTATCTTTGTTGTTTCTAGTTTGATGTTTGGTACCAAATTCATCCCACACAGACTACATCTTGGTTTCTTAAATGCCACGATGAGTTTCTTCATTTTTTTTTTCTACCTCCTGTGTTTTCTTGTCTTTGTTTTGTTTTGTTGGTTTGGAGTTTTAGAAAGAATATGGGCTTTGGAGCCAGGCATACCTGAGCTTAAATCTTGGTTATGTTATTCACTTTACTATGACCTTAGACATTATTAAGCAGTATGCTTTCTTGATAGTTTATTTTAAAGAGCTATCACCATTTTGTTCAGCTTCCTTGACATGTATTGATTTGTCTCACCAGCATACAGTAGGTTTGGACACAAGGTGTCATATCTTATTCGTATCTCTTACCTATTGTTCAGGGCTAGGCAGTAGTAGTTGTTCAATAAATGTTAGGTTTTGCAGTTTCACCTCTCTTTTCTGTGCTAATGCATGACTTAAGTGTATTTTTATTCTTTTTAAAAGATTTTGTTTGTCAGAGAGAAAGCATTCGCATGCAAGCACAAGCATGGGAGGGGAGGGAGAGGGAGAGATAGAGAAGCAGGCTCCCCGCTGAGCAGGGAGCCCAATGCCCACTCCATCCAGGATCCTGGGATCATGACCAGAGCCAACTGTTTAACCGACTGAGCCACGCAGGCACCCCTATTGTATTTTATTTTTAAATGGGTCTTTTGAAGATCTTCCAAACGCTAAAGGCATGTCCACAAAGGCATTCTGTCTTTCATGGTGCTTTTGTGATAATAGCACAGTTTTCCATTTATGGGAATGAGCAGTGTAATTTTAAGTGATTTATACTTTTGAGTCTCCAACTGAACAGCCCATGAATTCTTACTATAAAGCTGCATGCAGTCAATGCAAGTAACTGCACATCATTCCATCTGAGATGATGTGTAGGCTGGTCAGGGCGGAGCCTTCCCTCAGGTGGGCATGTAACCTGCTTTAATCAGGGTAATTAACACTGAGCGTTCCAACAGGAAAATCCTGAAAGATATCTCCGTAGCTCAGGGAAACAGATGAATTTGTAGATTACTCAAAATCTGATGCAGGTTGACCTCTTGCGCCTCTTCTCGTCCTGTGACTCTAGTATCCAGGCTGCCTCCATTCTGTGAGACAGTTGCTATTTCAGCCTTCGACCACATATTCCCTAGTTTATATCAGGGAAGAAAGGAGATGGAGGGGGCATGCCTGCTTTCACCTGCCTCATTCTGGAAGTGATTCATTTCTCTTCTCAAAGTTCATTGCTTTGAACTAGTCATATATGAACGTGTAAGCAAAGGTGGTTTGGAAATGTAGAGAGGTATCTCATGGAATATTTATAAACACTGTCTCTGGCCCATAATCTAAACTGCTTAAATCAAAGGGAAAGATGTATGCTCCATGATTGGGATAAAGCTGTCGGTCTCTAATTCCCCTACTGCCTGTAAACAAGGAATTATACAGGCCAGGTGCTGCTGACAGGTATCTAATCTATGGATCAAGAGGGAAGGCAGCCTGAGGATAACTTAATACATCAGTGAACGGCAGAACAGTGATGACATTCATGAACCACTGAATCTACCAGCTCAGAATCTTTCCTTCCCCTGAACTCCTTTGTGTTACTATAATGGCATAATAAATGTCCTTATTATTTAGCCAGTTTGAACTAGAATTTCAGTTACTTGCAGTCAAAACATCTTAAGTGATACACTTCATCATGCAGTGGCTTGCTGTGCGATGGTTTAAGGAAGCTTGTCATGAACGAGAATGAAGCAGGATTTGAAGGCAGGACACGTGGCTTTGAATCTTGGCTCAGCCACTAACTGGTTGTGTGACCCTTGGCAAGATCCTTAACCTCTCTCTTTCCTTACCTATTAAAGAAGGATAGTAGCCTAAATTGGATTATTGTGAGAATCAAATAAAACAGTAATGTAAAAATACATTGAAAACTTCATAAAAACATTACCTTTGTTATGTGGCAGCCTATTTTATTGTGTTAAGGTGGTTTCTGTACTACTGTCATCATGGGTGGATTTTACTTCTTTAAAATGAAAGGAATTCTGTGATCTGAAGGGACTGTTGATATTATTGGATTTAGACCAAATTTTACACAGGATTAAACTTTTAGTTTTGCTTTTTTCTACAATAAACTGATGAGGAATTACAGGAAGACAAGATTAATAATAAGCAAAGGCATGTAAATTTTCCTATGCAAATCTGAATTTTATTGCAAGACGAATTTTCATCTCTGCCATACAGAGTTCAAAAATCAGACAAAAACATGGCCAAGATTAGTGTCTGAATATGTGTAAAGTCCCTAAGTATCTAGGTTGCTTATTTTGGCATCAGGTTCTTTGAAGCACAGTTGCTTGTGTGTATTGGTTTAATGTCCCTCTGCAGAAGATCATATAGAAGCTTTAGTGACAGTGGTGAAAAGTGCAGAGGAGCATGAAGTAGCATATAAATGTCGTGAAAGAATGGGGTAATTGGGTAAAGGAGACTTTGCTAAGATAAATTAGATTAATTCTGATCTAAATCTTAAAGTGGATTTGGGCAAATGAAATTCTAAAGATAAGAAGTTTGTGTCTAGTAGTTTCTGAACTAGCAACTGTAAGAAAGCCTACTTGAGTTTTTACCTGTAACTGTGGATTTTCACTGGTTTATAAAGAGGTACTATAGCAAGTAATAGCATAATTAAGTTTATTTAAGTTATATAACTAAATATTTATGAGTTTGTGTAACTAGCAGGTAGATTGGAGATTTTTTTTTAATCTATTCAAAATGCTTCGTTTATGGGAAAAGATGGTACACCTTCAAGTTATTAACGGGTACTTCTTTAAGACTGTTAAGGTTGGAGGGTCTACCATATTGAATACTAACAGAAATTAAAACCATTTAATAATAATGGCTAGCCACATGGAGAAAAATAATTGCTGGATTTCTTCTTTACTCTTTAAACTACATGTAGAACAAGAATATAAATACCAAAGTGAAACCATAAAATAATAATTTGGGATCAAGGAATGTCTTTGTAAAGTAGAACCAAGTGGGAAACCCTAATGAGAAGGACTGGTGAATTTTTCTGACAAATAACTAAAATGTCTGCACAATCCCAAATTGTGTAAACACAATTCCAAAAGAAAACTAGTAAAGATATTTACAACACACATGACTAAAAACATTACTTTTTAATATAGAAAAATTTGTACAAATCAGTAAGAAAAAGAAAACTAGCCATTAGAAAATGAACCAAGGGGCACCTGGGTGGCTCAGAGGGTTAAGCCTCTGCCTTCGGCTCGGGTTATTATCTCAGGGTCCTGGGATCAAGCCCCGCATTGGGCTCTCTGCTCAGTGGGGAGTCTGCCTCCCCATCTCCCTCTGCCTGCCTCTCTGCCTACTTGTGATCTCTCTGTCAAATAAATAAATAAAATCTTAAAAAAAAATGAACCAAAACTTATAAGGAGGAGGTTCACAAATAATACAAGTACTACTAGACATAAGAAAATTGTTCGGTCCCATTCATAGTTAAATATGGGCAAACTTTAGAATTTTTATATTCTCCAGAGATGTCAGGAGAATCAGAAGCAGGTACTGTCACATGTTATAAAGCAGTGGAGCATCTTTGCAGGGCAATGAGGCAGTATGTGTCAGAAGGTATACTTTGTATACCTGTTGATCTAGCAATCTCACCTCTAGCAATTTATCTTACTGGTGCTTGTACAGTTATGTAAAAATGCTGGCAAGAATGTTCATTGCTGAAATACTTGTAATAGCACGAGCTATAAATAACTTAAATATTAGTAAATAAGATTGGTTAAATCAATTATAGTATCTCTGTATAATATTAAACAGCTGTATCTGTCAATATGGAAGTACCTCCATAATTAATCAAGTAACGAAAAAAGTATGCATGAATACACAATAGTATAGTTATAGTTGCCTTTTTTTTTAAAAAAAGATGTTATTTATTTATTTGACAGAGAGACAGCAAGAGCAGGAACACAAGCAGGGGTAGTGAGGGAGGGAAAGCAGGCTTCCTCCTGAGCAGGGAGCCTGATGTGGAGCTCAATCCCAGGACCCTGGGATCATGACCTGAGCTGAAGGCAGATGCTTAACACCTGAGCCACCCAGGCGCCCCTATAGTTGCCTTTTAAAAAAAATTATACATAGGGCGCCTGGGTGGCTCAGTGGGTTAAAGCCTCTGCTTTCGGCTCAGGTCATGATCTCAGCGTCCTGGGATCGAGGCCCACATTGGGCTCTCTGCTCAGCGGGGAGCCTGCTTCCTCCTCTCCCTGTCTCTCTGCCTGCCTCTCTGCCTACTTGTAATCTCTCTCTGTGTCAAATAAAAAATAAATAAAATCTTTAAAAAAAAATTATACATATATAGATATGCTTAGTTATGCATAGAAAATTTCTGCAAGGAAACAGTAATTGGACTGGGATAGGGAGACTTTTCAGTTTAAACTCTCATGTTTGAGTTTTGATGAAGTGCATATATTTAAATTACTAAAAATAAAGGATACTCAAAGAATGGATTGGTAGCTCTGTCTAGAAGAAATAATGATTAGTTTATAATAATGAAGGCACTGAATATTAGATTTGAATGTCTATAATACTTTTACAAATACATTTTGAAATGTATAAATTACTTGAAATTGTCTAGTATATAAAAGGATGTAGACTTTCCCTGCACATTTCCTAAGGCAGACTTAGAGCTGGGTAGAATGTAATGTGACAGTCTTACCAAGAAGAAAGAAGTGTCTAGTATCTAAAAATTGAGCTGGTTATCTCATGAGGTGTTTGGCACTCCATCACGACAAGTAAGAAAGAGGCAACTAAGTAATGGTGGGTGGACTTGTCAGAGACAAGTCATGGAATTAGAGTGATAGGTGAGATGTCCTTGCAGTGTTCTGGGATTCTTTGAATTAGTGTGTACTTCCCAAAATTTGTAGCTCTCAGTCAGTTTGTCAGACTGTTGGAAATTTAGCACACATAGGTCTTTTTACCCCCATACTTCCTTCAGTTAGGGCTTTCTTTATGTGGAGGATTGGATGATTGTCCACCGTCTAGTTTTAGAACATTCTGTCCCCTCAGTAAGATCCCATGTGCCCATTTACAATTAGTTCCATTCCTATAATCTGTCCTTGCCCCACCTCCAAAACCTCAGACAACCACTAACTTACTATTTCCTAAATGTTAACTGAATGTTTCTATACATTTACCTTTCCTGGACATTTGATATCACTGGAATCATACAGCGTATGTTCTTCTGTGACTGGCTTATTTCACTTAGCCTAATATTCTTGAGGTTCATCCATGTTGTAGCATGCATCAGTATTTCATTCCTTTTTAATTGCTCTTATTGCTATATTCTATTACATATCACATTTTGCTTACTCATTTGTTAGTTGATAGACATTTGGACTATTTCCTTTTTTTTCTTAATTTAAATTCAACTAGCTACCATATCATTAGTTGCAGCATTAGTTTCAGATGTAGTGTTCAATAATTTATCAGTTGCGTATAACACCCAGTGCTCATCACATCACGTGACCTCCTTAATGCCCATTACCTAATTACCCCATCCCCCCACCCACCTCCCCCCCAGCAACTCTCAGTTTGTTTCCTACACTTAAGAGTCTCATGGTTTTTCTCCCTCTCTGATGACTTCCCATTCAGTTTTCCCTCCCTTCCCCTATGAACTCTGCACTGTTTCTCATATTCCACATATGAGTGAAACCATATGATAATTATCTTTGACTTATTTTGCTCAGCATAATACCCTCCAGTTCCATCTACGTCATTGTAAATAGTAAGTATTCATCCTTTCTGATAGCTGAATATTCCAGTGTGTGTGTGTGTGTGTGTGTGTGTGTGTGTGTGTGTGTGTACACACACACACATACATACATATAGCCCACATCTTCTTTATCCATTCATCTCTCGATGGACATCTGGGCTCTTTTCACACTTTGGCTATTGTGAATATTGCTGCTATAAATATTGCGGTGCACATGTCCCTTCAGATCACTACATTTGTATCTTTAGGGTAAATACCCAGTAGTGCAATTGCTAGGTCATAGGGTAGCTCTATTTTTAACTTCTTGAGGAACCTCCACACTGTTTTCCAGAGTGGCTGTCCCAGCTTGCATTCCCTCCAACAGTGTAAGAGGGTACCCCTTTCTCCACATCTTCGCCAACGTTTGTTGTTTCCTGTCTTGTTAATTTTAGCCATTCTGACTGGTGTGAGGTGGTATCTCATTGTGGTTTTGATTTGTATTTCCCTGATGCCAACTGATATGGAGCATTTTTCCATGTGTCTGTTGGCCATTTTTGTGTCTTCTTTGGAGAAATGTCTGTTCGTGTCTTCTTCCCATTTCTTGACTGGTTATTTGGTTTTGGGGTATTGAGTTTGAGAAGTTCTTTATGGATCTTAGATACTAGCCCTTTATCTGATATGTCACATTTGGGCTATTTCCTACTATTATGAATAATGCTGCATTCGGATAGGTACCCACGAGTGAAATTGCTGGATGATATGCTAAATTTATGTTTAATGTTTTAAGAAAATGCCGAAGATTTTCCAGAATTACTGGACCATTTTACGTGCCCATCAGCAATATGAGAATCCCAGTTTCTGCACACCCTTGTCAGCATATGATATTGTTACTCTTCTATAATTATAGCCATTCTAGTGAATTTATAATGCTCTTACTTAATGACTAATAATGTGGGGCATTTTTCATAAATATTTTACCCATTTGTGTATCTTTTTTGGTTAAATGTCTGTCCATATCTTTTGCCCATTTTTTTATTGGGTTGTTGGTTCTTATTGTGTTGTAAGAGTTCTTTTTATATATTACAGATTCAAATCCTTTCTCAGATACATGACCCACAGGGAGTGGGGGTTTTGTCCTATCTTTCAGATCAATTCAGCCAGAACCAAAGCTGCTGGTTTCATTACTAGTGTTCCAGTCCCACCAGGGGGGTAGCAGGGGTTTGGAGTAGGCCCAGGCAAGTGTGCCATACGCTCCCATTACTCTTCACTAAACCTAATCATTTTTTCACAAATAAGTGTTTCCCAGTTCATTTTTTTTTTTGCCTTTGGTCAGTTTCTAGATCCCTGAAATGATTGTTTTGACTATTTTGTCCAGCTTTGTATTGCTTTATTTAGGAGAGGTTTTGTAGAACCCTGTACTCTATCACTGGAAGTTAGCAGTAGCTCTTCATTTTATGCAGAAAATTTAACTTTCTATAATAACCTTTCATTTTTCTTGCTGTAATAGTGGTACATGTCTAGGGTATAAATTTTAGGAAATAAGTAAAAAGGAGAAAATAATAAGATTCCATAACACTGTAATACCTACCATGTTTGCTTACATCCTGTAGTTTTTCTATGAGCCTATAAACTTATAAAAACTTATAAAAACAGATTAGACTTGACATTAGTTTATAGTAGTCTTCCCCCCAAACAACAGCATATTGTGATTATATAGAGGTCCCATTAGTATAAGATAGGAGTCTTGCTCACTGTTACTTGCCCCTCCCCTGTATTTGGAGTCCCAGCTTTTCTTAGGCATTGCCAAATGGCCCTCCAGAAATTTTAATCAGTTTACATCCACTGCTTCTTACCAGTTTTTTCTCTTTTCAAAAAATTTTCCGTGAGTAGAAAGGATGACAAATGGCATTACATTGTTTTTGCCTGCCTTTGATTACTATGATCTTCACCACCTCCTGAGAAAATCTATCTTTAGAAGCGATTATCATTTCTTCTTTGTATGTCTTAAAATCTTTTTCCAGATAACTACCATTCACTCTCTGGTTTTGTCCTCTGAACCACATGGTTACTCTTTCAAAATCTGGAAGTGTTTGGGTGTAATTATAGCAGGTTTTTCATTCCTTCCTCATATAACTTGGCTCATTTTTTTAATTATTAATTTTAAATTGTTTTACTTTTTAAATTTTTAAATTTTTTAAATTTTAAAAATTTCTTTGCTTGTCACTTCATCAAAGTCTCCCCAGCCATTTATTAATCGGTTAAAGTTTGTTCTCTGGTAGTTTTCTCAAGGAAGGTTCAAGTATTCTTAGCTTTTGTATATTCAAACTATAGCTTTTATAGATAAGGACAGCTTGACTGGTTATTGAATTTGGCTCATGCAGTCTTTCCTTAAATATTTTTTAAGTCTTATTCTGTTGTCTTCTGACATTAAATACTGCAATCTCAAAGTTTGAGGCTACTCGCTTATTATGACATGATTTTTACCTGACTGCCCAAAGGACTCTTCGTTATTGTTAGTCTAGTAATTTCCCTAGAATAGATCTTCATGTGAACTGTTCTGAGTCTAAGGTGTGTCTTTTCAGTTTGTAGATTTAGGGCTTCTGTTGAAACAAAGTTTTTATGAATTACATCTTTAAATATTCTACTCCATTATTTGGTTTTCTTCTTTGGAAACTCCAGTAACACTGTATTGGGGCTCATTAAACTGATTTCTGTAGTTAACTCTTAAAACCCTGTCATTATTTTTTTAATGTCTCATTCTGTCTACTTTTCTCATTTATGTCCTCTATGTCCCTGACTGTGCTGTTAACGGCTGTTTTCCTTTGTGCCCTTGATAATTTAGTCTTCATTTCTGAAATGTTTTTGACTCTCTATTGTCTTTTCTTCATAAACTTGCTCTCTAAGGGAATGAAGCCTATAGTGATATAGGTGGCGTATTTTTCTAGTGCTTCTTGATATCTGCCCCTTGTCCCTACTTTCTGCACCTTCTTTCTCCTCTTCCTTTAAGCAGTTAAGCCCTATTCAGCCCCCTCTCAAAGTATACTCTATCTTTAAAGAAAAAAATGTAAGAGAGTTTAAAGACCTTTCAGTGCTGCGTCCCTCCTGACTCTCTCTCCCGACCCCTCACAGTGCTGTTAGGATGTCTGCTGTACGTTTCCTGCCCCATCTTCACCTTTAGCATCAATTACATACAAATTGGAGTTTACAGTTTTTCTGTCTTGTTACTTTTCTTCATCCTCTTCTTAATCTGTGAGGTTTCAGGAAAAGTGATAAAATTCACAAGATTTTTACTGGGTTTGTTTTTACTAGTTTCTTGAACATTTCAAAAATACTAGATAACATATGGACTTATCTTTCATCTTTTTAGTCTAAATTGTAGACATTAGTTGAACTTCCTTGTGAGCTACAAGATGATCTAAGATATTTTGAAGTATTTTTATTTGCATAGAGAAATCGGGTTCTTAAAAAAATTTTCTCTTGATTAAACCTAACTTTTCTAGAAATGTTTAAAGATTCTTAAATCTTAATTTTTCCCATCATATAGCTCTTTGGAGATTATGATTTTTTAAATTGAGGTATAATTGATATATAGGACATTATATTGTTTCAGGTATGCAATGGAATGGTTCAGTATTTGCATACCTTGCAGCGTGATTGCTTCAGTAAGTCTAGTTTACATCTGTCACCATACTTAAAAATTCTCATCACAAAAAAATTTTTGTAATTAAGATATAAGATACAGTCTCTTAGCAACTTTCAAATATGCAGTGTTATTAATTGTAGTCACCAGGCTATACTTCACATCCCTCTGACTTAATTATTTTATGGCTGGATTTGTACTGTTTGATCTCCCTTCACCTATCTGGCCCTCCTCTCCACCCCTCCTCTAGTAGCCACCAGTCTGTTCTCTGTATCTGTGGGCTCAGTTGCTTGTTTGTTTATATTCCTTGTAAAAGTGAGGTCACGTGGTATTTGTCTTTTTCTTTCTGACTTATTTACCATAATGCCCTCAGGGTCCATCCTTATTTTCAAAGATGGAATTGTTTTGTTCATTCTTATGGCTAAATAATATTCCATTGTGTTGTGTGTGTGTTTGTGTGTAAATATATGTGTATATATGGGTGTATCTATATTTATGTAGATACACACATATATACATACCTATCCATTCATTCTTTGGACACTTAGATTGTTACCATGTCTTGGCTAATGCACATAATGCTTCAGTGAACATACATATCTTTTTGAAGATATGTGTACACATATATTTTGGAATTGGTGTTTTTGTCTTCTTTAGACAAAAACCCAGAAGTAGAATTGCTGGATCATATGGTAGTTCTATTTTTATTTTGAGGCGCCTCTATACTCTTTTCCATAGTAGCTGCACCAATTTAAATTCCACCTAAAAGTGAACAAGGCTTACCTTTTCACATTTTTGCCAGTCTTTGTTATCTCCGTTTTATAATAGCCACTCTAACAGCTGTGAGGTAGTATCTCGTTGTGGTTTTGATTTTTCATTTCTCTGATTAGTGATGTCGAGCATCTTTTCATACAACTGTTGGCTATTGGTTTGTCTTTTTTGGAAAAATGTCTATTCAGATTTTCTGCCCATTTTTTAATGAGGTTTTTTTGTTTTGTTTTTGCTATTGAGTTCTATGAACTCTTTATACATTTTGGATACTAACCTCTTTTCAGATATGATTTGCAAATATTTTCTCTCGTTAATTAGGTTACCTTTTTATTTTGTTAATGGTTTCCTTTGCTGTGCAGAGGCTTTTTTGTGTGGCGTAGTCCCACTTATATATTTTTGCTTTTGTTGCCTTTCCTTTTGGTATCAAATCCAAAGAAATTATTGCTAAGAGTGATGTCAAGGAGCTTAGTGCCTATGTCTTCTAGGAGTTTTATGGTTTCAGGTCTTACATTCAAGCCTGTAGTCCATTTTGAGTTAATTTTTGTGCATTGTATAAAATAGTGGTCTAGTTTTGCTCGTTAGCATGTGGCTGTCTAGTTTTTCCAACATCACTTATTGAAGAAACTGTCCTTTCCCATTGTATATTCTTGGCTCCTTTGTTGTAAATTAATTCACCAAATATGTGTGGATTTATTTCTGGGCTCTCTGTTCTATTAGATTGGCCATTGTGTTTTTAATCGTGTCAATACCACACTGTTTTGATTACTGTAGCTTTGTAATATAGTTTGAAATTAGGGAGTGTGCTGCCTCCAGCTTTGTTCTTCCTCAAGACTGCTTTGGCTCTTTGGGCCTTTTGTAGTGGCATACAAATTTTAGAGTTATTTGTTCTATTTCCATGAAAAATGCTATTGGAATTTTGATAGGGATTGCATTGAATCTGTAGATTGCTTTTGGACACTTTAATAATATTCTTCTGATACATGAGCATGGGTTATCTTTCCATTCATTTGTGTCAACTTTATGCTTTCTAAAAATAGAATGTTTCACGTACTTTATTGGATTCATTACCCATGGGTTCTAGCTTAAGAACCATTGTTTAAATTTACAAAGCATGTAGATATTGATAGATGCTACAACATGTTTGTCTAAGGATAACTAATAAGATGCCCCTAAACTGCTTTGAATTTTAAAATTAATGAGCTAGATTTGGAAAAAACAGATTTATAGAATACTTCTTATTTCCTTAACAATAAATGTTCAATGTTGAAATTCTGACAGCATTATTTGAACCTGGATTTTTCCCCTTTCATGTAAAAAAAAAATCTATAGATAAGTATTCTGAGTGAACTCTATGATGTCATCAGGGTACAAGTCCCTTTTGTTTTTCTATTCTATTCTAGAGCTTAGCTTCTAGTTTCTGGATTGCTACATAGTCACAAGATGGCTTTATATCTGTGATCTTAGCAGGGAACAGGACTATGGGAATCAAATGGGTTGTCCTCCCATTTAATAAAAAGAGTTTTTTCTGGTGGTCCTAACAAATTCCATTTATATCTCATTGGCCAAACTTAGGTATATGGCCATCCATATCTACAAGGATAATGCTGCAAGGAAGATGGTATATTTTAACCTCATCCTATCAAACAATCAGAGTTCTGTTAACGGGGAAGAAGAAAAAAATGACCCATTAGTAAGCAACTACAAACTCTGCTACAGTGTCTTTTCAAAGAATTGGTTACCCCAAAGAAATAGTTAACATTTTTCATCACTGACTCTCTTCTGGATGTCTGATAGATACTTCAACATTCATTATCTTATTAAACTTTCATAACACTTTAAAGTAGGTGGTGTTACTGCATTTAATAGATGAGGACCCAATCTTGGTGTAGATGGAAAATTTTTATAAGATGAAGACCCAGTCTTGGTGTGGATGAAAAATTTTATAAGCTCAACAGGCTGAAAGTGATGATGATTTGGCTGCAGTACTTGTCCTACTGGTGACCCCTAAGTTGACTCAGCTGTTAATGACTGGACAGAGACCATGGGTCATTCTTAGTGTTGCCTTTGCTCCTCTCCAAAGCTTCAGTGTGACCAGAGGCTGGCATTCCTGTTGAGAATACACAAGTCAGGGCCAAAACAGGTTTTCAAACCCAGCTACTCTAATTTCAGATAGAGTGCTTTCCCAGTGATTCAACCCTATCCACGTTAATATGATTGTCTGGGTCCCTGTGTAAAAATAATCCCACAATTGCTATCATTATTTTTTTATTGGAATTTGAAGGAAATACGTTCTTTTCCCTCCTAATTGTGCTGTCAAAATGGTGTTGCTTTTTGTTAGTAGGGAGTCTATTTGAGGGGTTCCTATTTTTCCCAATATTTATTAATAGAAAAATACCAAGCATTCATAAAAGTTAAAAGGATAGTAAAATGAACATTTCATATATTGTCCACTTAAATTTAAAAATTTGCTTTCTACACTATTTGTGCCCACTCTTTCTCTGTGTGTATATACATAACATATACATAAAGACATACATATACATGAATGAGCTTTGCATTTGATTTTGCGTTTGATTTGTATGGAGACTTGACACTATACCCCTACTTCAGCATGCACCTCATAAGAGTAAGGAACACTCTATAGGTTAAATAAATTAGATCTTACACAATGTTGTTATACTTAAAAACATTTTGGAAAGTACACCTAATTAATATACAGTGCATACTTAGATTTCCCCCATTGTCTCAAATATACAAGGTTTTTGTTTTATTTTTTTAAATCAAGAAGCAATCAAGATTCATATGTTACATTTAAAGTTTGTATAATTTAATTCTTTTTAAATCTAGAATTAGTCTTTCCTTCATGATATTGATATTTTGAAGAGTTCAGGCCAGTTGTCTGAGTTTAGAATATCCCTTATTTTGGATTTGTCTAGATTGACTGTTTTCTCATGGTCTCTTCCAGTTATTCTTTTAGCTTTTGTATTTCCTGTAGACTCTCAGTTAGATTTAGAGGCTAGATTTGCATCAGTTTAAACATTTGTGGCAAGAATACTTTGTAAATGATGTGTTCTGCATGTTACATTACATCAGGAGCACATAATGTCAAGTCTTCTCATGATAAATGATGATAAATCTGATTTTTTGAGTTAAAGTGAATACACCCAGATATCAATTGTAAAGGCAGTTTTTTTTTCCCCTTGCAAAAATTGTGTGATCTTTGATATTGTGAAGATCCTGTTCTCCATCAACTTTTCATGTGACATTTTAGTGTCTATTGATAATCCTTGATAGGGTCACTTGTTAAATGATTTGTGGAAGCTGATTTTTTTTTTATTCTGCTTTTTCCTCCTACATTTGGCTGCAGGATTTTCTGCATGGAGGACCTTTACTAAAAAAAAAAACTCTTCTAAATCTCATTTCTATTTACCCAGTATATTATAATTACTTATAGTTGTTGTTACTCTTGGTGTTCCACCTATTCCAGATTTGGCCAGTAGGAGCCCATTTAATCTGGCCCACAGGTCTTTTTGACACATCCCATTAGTCCTTGACCATTTCCTTGCTTTCTGGAACAAGAAGTCTCAGGTTTATCTTGCGCTTTCCTTGCACTCCTTTTATTTGGTGGTGGAGTGGCTTTCTACTGTCCACATTCCTGGATAGATGTATTAGTCCTAGTCCCAATTTCAGAGAGTTTTAAGGTCCCCAGTTCTGAATTTAACCGGCAACGTAATCTGATTATTCTTCAAAGTACCTTAAAATCCTGGTACTTAAATTCTTGGAGGATTGCTTTAAGGAAATATAAGCTATTGATTTTAGTAGCCTCGAATTGATTTTTCTATTAAGCTCTGCAAATGAAGAGTTGCATGTAGTTGTTGTCCTCCTTGGGTCCCTATAAAACCACCAATATTAAAGGTTCTGGGGGTGCCTGGGTGGCTCAGTGGGTTACAGCCTCTACCTTCGGCTCAGGTCATGATCTCAGGGTCCTGGGATGGAGCCCCAGCATTGGGCTCTCTGCTCAGCAAGGAGCCTGCTTCCCCCTCTCTCTGCCTGCCTCTCTGCCTACTTGTGATCTCTCTCTCTCTGTGTATCAAATAATTAAATAAAATCTTAAAAAAAAAAACCTTAAAATAAAAAAAAAAGGTTTGGTATTGTCATGATTAAAAGCTCAAGTGCTAGAGCCAGACCACCTGGGGTTACATTCTCTAAAACTTACTAGTTGGGTAAATTTGGGCAACTTCCGTTTTCTTTGTGCCTTAGTTTACTTGTCCCCCTGGGAATAGTAAACATGCCTACTGATAATGTTGTTTTAAAATTTAGAGATGTTAAATTTAAAGTACTTACAACAGAGCTGGCTCAAATCACCTAGTAGATGTTAGCTATTAAAAAACTCAAGGCTTCTGAAACCCCTCCCATTTATAAGATTGATGAACATATTCTCTTTTCATGTTTTAATACCAGAAATATTGATGTTGCTTCTGAGCGTATCTGACTTTATTTTCCTGTTTCACAAGAATAGGACTTTTCTCATCTCTAACAAGGGCACTGGACTGCCCAGAGTGTGCTTGTACTCACCACGTCTTTGTGGAGGCAGAAACAAGTGTCTGCCCTCGAGTTAGATTGCGTTAGTGAGACTCTTGGCTACACCATATCCTTGATGCCACCTAGAGCGCATTACTTAGATCCTCTGTGTCTCTGTAAAATGGGAGTCACAGAAGGCTCTTCTTTCCTAGTATTTCTTTTCTAGGGTTTAACAAGTGAAGCCATCTCAAGTATCTGAAGCCATGACATAATCAGCAAACTTCATATAAGTTCGCCATCATTATCCTGATTTTCTCTTTTCTAAAATCCTGGTTTTCTATATGCTCTGATTATTCTTTTATTTTTTTTCAAAGTACTTTGATCAGGTGTGTCTGTCTGTTTGTCTGTCTGCCTCAGAACAGAAATGGATTCTGGCTACCTTAAGCCCAAAGAAACTTCAGTAGCAGGTTATGGAGTGGACTGCCATGTGGAAAGAACAGCTGAAGCCTCAGTGTCAGGGCAGCTCAAGGACTGTAGCCGCTGCAACAATGCAGGTGGCAAGAGTTAATCTAATGGTTAATTAACAGTGTGAGAACACTGCAGCTGGAACCAATTAGCTCCAGCCTTTTTCTGTGCTTGTGACAATCCACTCAGGCATCAGTGGCCAGCGAGAGAGAAGGTCTGATGGACCTGGTAGGGAGCCTGAAGCTCCCCTGGAGGGGAGAGTGGAGACTAGGTGACCCCAAACCAACAAATACTTGATGAATGGGAATATACACAAAGCAAAGTTTAGAGAGTTAAGTTTGACTCAGAATATTTCAATTAGTCATTATTTTTAGCTTTATTTTAAATCAAGAAAGGTAAGATTCCTAGATTTTGACATTTATAAAGAAGTAATAATATATCATTGTCTCAGAGTAGGAAATAATTTCAGTTTAAGTAGGATTATAAATAACTTTGTTTCTACAGTTATTTTATTTTTCCATCACTAAAGGACTGTTGAATATTACTTACCAGAAGGGATCATTATATTTGCTGTAAGCTGCTGTATTTTTTAAAAATAATTTATGTATAAAGTACTGAAGTAGTATAGTAGTTTAGGCATAAACTACTGGTAACATTTCATTGCTTCCTGCTGGCTGATTTCTTCACCAACCAGGCTAGACTTTGTTATAGTATATATTTGTGGTCACCGACAAATTGATTGTGATGACTCAGGGATTAGTTGTTTTAGTTTCATTGTGTTTTTTTTAAACAATATTTATTTTTTAAATGTTAACCAGAATTACATTACCAATTAAAAACAGAGGTTCTTTTATTATGATTACATATAAATTTTCAGTGTAGTGCAGCTCTATATTGAGTGAACAGCTAGTTTAATTTGCAGTCACTTCAAAGTCTGTGAGGTCCATTGAGGCTCTTCCTTGAAAACTTTCTAATGCATAACACCAAGATTGCTTATCTACATTGTCTACTAACAGGAGACATAACCTACTGTCTGCAAGTCTGACTAAAGGACAGAGTGAAGAGCAGGGGTGTTAGCAGAAAGAGCACTAATTCAAGGTGTTAAACTCAAGCATTTCCAAGGAAACCTTGACTTTCTAATAAAAACTTAGGGAATTCTGATACATATATACAAAATTGTTTTATCTTTATCATTCAGAAGTCATTCTTACATATTATAGGAGATTGGAGATACGTAGAGAATAATTAGATCATCAGACTTCCAAACGAACATGTCTTGACCATGATGCCTTCTGAAACAGCAAACTTCAGACACACACTAAGTATAGAAATAATTGGGTGTATCTCCATTTTTTTAAAGAAGAAATCAGAATAATTTCCTGGAAGAAGGATGATGATGATGATGTTGATGATGGTTGTATTGATTTGTAACAACCATAATTAGTGTGCCAAGTGCTCTTCTCATTCCTTCATGTATATGAATCATTTCAATCTCCTATATCCCCATGAGAGAGGAACTCTTAGCATCATTATTTCACAGATGGGGAAATAGGCACACAGAAGTCAAGTGACTTGTCCAAGGTTCACAGCTAATTAGAGCAGAATGAAACTTGAAACAGGAAGCCTGGTTCTATGCTCCAAAACACTGCGGTGTTGTCCCTGCAAGAAGATAAAACAAAAGGTAAAATGTGTAGGATTTAACCTTATATTGCCAGCTGTTTTTAATGCTACATTTTGAGGGTATTTTCAAAGTTTCATTAATATTTGTTACTTTTTGGCTTCTTGCTCACCAGATTCACCTGGTTGACTGAAATTTCTCATATGTTCAGTTGAAGGAGATTGATAAGTTTTTAAGTCCCCACAAAAAAATTATTAGCTATTGTAAATATGGCTTAATTAATAAAGTCATAATTTCCTTAGCGACAGATCATAGTTACTGCCCATACTACTACTCTGTAGTAGCTAACACTATGATAAAATAATATTAGTAGTTACTAAATCTGTAATATTATCCATAATATAAATAGATACTAAATCTCTATTGTAACTACATTTGCTGAATTTTCACTAGAAAAATCTGGCTTTCAAATATGGCCTACCAAAATATGTAAACATCTCCATGGAAGTTGGTGTGATTCTGTAGATTATAAGATTCAAAATCAAATTGAGAATACAGGGACCATACTCAAAATCAAGATTGTAAAATTAATTGATGGGCATCGATCTACAATGATGTAGCAATCAATATAGAATTTGTCATTTTCTCAGGTCATATACAGAGTTGATTGTAGTATGTTACTATAATTATATACAAACTGCACTAAGACATTAATATAAATCTAACTTTAAGAGGAACATGCACCTAGAGGAGGATGAAACTTAACCAGTTCTGTGACTTCTTCTAAATTACTTAACTCTGATCTTGGTTTCCTCACTTCTATGCTGGAGGTAAGGTTTCTACTTATAGATGGTAATAGCTACATGAGCTTGCACTAAAAATACTTACGCTTTGGTTGGTTGCTACCAACCAAATCATTCTCAAAGAGTGAAAATTTCCCCCAATCCATTGTCTCTGTCCCCAAATAAATGGTTTGCGTTTTTCCAGCTTTTCAGGGTTTACACTCATAAATACCTAATATTTATATAGCACGCATACTCTAAAAAGAAAATCCCTCATTTAGTTATAAAAGATAACATTTAATATGATTTAATGTAATACTTCCTTGAGGTAAAAATTTCTATTAAAAGGAAGAAACATTTGTGTGGATTTTTCCTTGTAGCGATAATTTGAATCAGTTAAATATAAGCTGCACTTTTTACTTATAGTATGTGCAGTCTTGTGAAAATGTTAAAATTGTTACTACCTGAAATGTTGCTGTTTCAGAGAGAGAATATTTGGAACTTCAGTGAGAACTAAGCTGATTTTATGTGTCAAAATACTGATGTGATAGTCACAGATGTAATTAAATCAGAGAAACAAATGTTCATTCTACTTAAATATATTTTTTTAAGGCTCCCAATTAAAGCTACCTTAAAATGGCATCTAGATACATTTTTGTCCTTAGAAACCTCTTGTAGTTCTAGGATCTGCATGAAGTTTCAGTGATGTTGTGTTTTCTTTTCCTGTTAACCAGATACTGCTGGTCACACCCCTTGGTTACTGTAATAATCTATCTTAGCTACTGCAGTGTATTGCTTCCTCCCTTAGCTACAGTTATGTTGTGGCTTTAGGTTTCTCATTTTTCATTCCTTTTAACTATTCTATCAGTATGTGCCATTCATAACACTGAACAACCTGTGAGACATGTTAGTAGTTTTGACTTGAGTGGAAGTAAAAATTAGTGAAGAACCACCCCTGTGGGTCTCCAGATGCTCACATTGCAGTTCAGGTAACCATGCACCCTCCTGTGGTAAATATGACTGACTGCTCTTTTTTCTTACGTTTTTTTAAGCAAAGTAAAACAGCAGTTCGGCTGAAAGAAGACATGAAAAAGATAGTGGCAGTGCCACTAAATGACCAGAGGAACTCGACCCATAAGAAGTTATTTGGAGTCAGCCTCCAAGACCTTCAGCAGCAGGGGCTCACGGAGAACGGCGTTCCAGCTATAGTGGGGACTATCGTGGAGTACTTGGTGAAGCATGGTAAGTGTCGGTTTCATTCTGCTGTGTTTACCGTTCCTGCATACGAGGAGGTTTCTGGGTGAACCGCTTCACCATGTTTTTAGTATACCCCCTAAAACACCTTAATTAGAATGCCAAGTTATATAATATACCTTTTCCTTTAAGAAGGACATTAAGAGCATTATTACTGCATAATATTATTTTGACCCCACTGTCCAGTTTACCATGGACCAATCAATTTAATCACTAATGTTCCTACTTTGGGATGATTCCTAGTTTTGAGTTCTAAAATACACTGTTATGGGGCGCCTTGGTGGCTCAGTGGGTTAAGCGTCTGCCTTTGGCTCAGGTCAGGATCCCAGGGTCCTGTGATCCAGCTGCATGGGGCTCCCTGCTCAGTAGGGGAGTCTGCTTCTCCCTCTCTCTGCCGTTCCCCCTGCTTGTGTGTGGGTGTGCATGTGTGTGCATGTTCTCTCTCCCTCTCTCTTACTGTCAAATAAATAAAATCTAGAAAGAAAAGATAAAATACACTGTTCTAACACTAGTGATGTCTCTTGATTCATTAAATTCCAACTGAGCGATTTTTCGTAAAACAAAACACTTTTGGGGTATCTTTTTCAGCTGAGTTCAATCCTGAATTTACTGGATGCTTTGATTCCTTTCATAAGCTTGGTAGGGATACTTTAAAAAAAAGTATATATAGCCTATTACGGGGGATCATTTACGTTTTTTTTTTTTTTTTTAAGATTTTTTATTTATTTGAGAGAGAAACACAGTGAGAGAAGGAACACAAGCAGGGGGGAGTGGAGGAGGGAGAAGCAGGCTTCCCACTGAGCAGGGAGCCCGATGTAGGGCTCAATCCCAGGACCCTGGAATCATGACCTGAGCCGAAAGCAGACGCTTAAGGACTGAGCCACCCAGGTGCCCCGGCTCATTTACTTTTGAAGTGATACAATTAAGCATGTAAAAAAGTTGGAGAATAACATAGTCCATTGAATGATAAAAAGATAAATCTCTCTGTTATTAAGACCGCTCTCACAGCTTCTTAAAATGATTTTATTTAAAATGGGACTTAAAAACCTGGGTAAGTAGAGAGAAAATTCTTCCATGTCCCCTATATTCATGCTTTTCAAATTAGGGCAATATGATAGGAAAACCCCAAACTACATAATAAATATCAATAAGCTTTAGCAGGTTTGGGAAGGAAACCTTGTGAAGGGAAAAGCTTAGAATTTTCATCGTTTTCTATAGTGAAACAACATTTCTACACAAAAGACTCATTGCAGAATAGAGTTTAACATTAGTAGGAATTTTTAAAGGTAAAACTTGAGACTTCAGAGGCATTCTGTACTTTGTGCAGTTTGTTTCCTTATCTTCCCATGATTACGAGTCCATTCCCCCCTGCTAAGAACAATCCTTCATTGGAAATACGTGAGAAGCACAGTGCATCTGTCCCTCTGTAGGAATGTGAGTCAGCTTGTAACAGGAAGGGTATGGCACATAGTTCAGCCCTCAAAAGGTCAGGTGTTTTGTGTTAACTGAAAAAAGCAACTATTTGCTCAGGTTACTAGGTATGTAGATGACAAAATGATATTTTGTTCCAAAAACTGAAGAGCCAGGCTTGTCCCCTTACTTCCTAGGAGCTGTCCCCAAATTTTTAGAGGATGATAAGCTGCAGAGAGGTAAGATTCTTAGAGAATAGCTCTGGGTTGTTCAAATACTTTAAACAGTTTAAACAAAAGGGGTGTAGTAGACAGTATGGCAGGAAGATGGGACCCTGGCCTCGAGGATCTTGAAGCCCCATTAAATTGGGGCTCAAGAAGGACTCAAGAACACTCAGTATTGAGTAAAACTGTATCCTACTGATTTAGATAATAAGTGGATCTCTGGTAATTCATTTACTCTCTTAAATAGGGTTGTTCAGTATTATTCATTTGAATACCAAAGTGAGACTACCTAAAATATTTTGGTTTTGGTATAGTCAGTGTTCTGATCTCTTACCTGATCTCTTAATAATCTCTTATTCTGATCTCTTAATAATGACTAATAGCCTTTTGGGGTTACTCTTGCGTAAAATCATTTTCATTTTTAAGTTTTAAAAAATTATTGGATGCTTAATATCCTTATGTGGTGCGAAATACTGGATATGCACTGAAAAATCTCAACATTACTTCACCAGTGTCTGATACAGTCTTACAAAGATATTTTATGAATATATATAATCATATATGCATATATTCTTTTTCCCCTTTGAACTGTTATAAATCTTTTTGAAAAGTCATTGAGCAGTATATTGTGGAGATCTTTCCATATTGCGTAAAAAGCCTTACTCATATATTCTTTTTTCCCTTACACACTGACCAGATACATGTATCATTTCTTTAAGCAGTCACGTGCTGATGAGTATTGAATTGTATGCAGTCTTTTGCTGTCTGTAAGCAATGATTCAGTACCCGACCTTTCATACAGGTTATTTCAAGCATGGTGGGTGTATATGTAGGCCTGGGTCAAGGATATGTGCTTTTATAATCAAGTCTGTCAGAGTTGAACCAGATAAATTCACAACATCACTTTATGAACATTTTGGCAAAATCTGAATTAAGTATTGGTTTTCTTCTATCACTTCTATCACTTCTTACCCATAGTTATAGTTTAGTCGGGTATAGTCAGGTTAATGCGACTAAATATTTTAATGGGCTAAAATCAGTCCTTCTTAACTAGAGTTGTAAAATAGAAAATCAGTTATATTTAACTAGAAATGTGAAATAGAATCACTAGTGGAATTTTTCAAAATACCCGTCCATTGGTGATACTTCAGGCCCGCAGAATCAGAATCTTGGCTTGGCAAGCTAAGGTGGGTAGGGCACCTATCCTCTATTTTGAAAGGCTGTGCATTTAATTACTGTGTAGACAACCAGAAGTTCTTTACTATGTCTGAAACTATCCTATTCACAAACCAAAAACTTTGTGTAAGTCTGAAGGAGAGAATGAAATTTGGGGGCAAGATACTTCAATTAGTTTCATTAATTTTGTATTTTTTTTAAGTTGACAAATATTTATCGTGCCTCTCCTTATTGTGCACCTGCTGTGCACTATACAGTAGCCCCTCTGTCAAGTATCAGAGGCAGGGATGATTGGTCATAATCTTTAACCCTAAGTAGATACATTAAACATCAGACTATGACCACAGTACATGTAGACATTTAATAACTTGAGTGAAAACTCTTTGTTGTGAAAGAATTTTAGGACAGAAAGTGTTTAAGGTTTATATGAAGGTCTTTTAAAAAGACTTTGAACTTTATTTCCTAAGGAAAAAAAAAGAAAAAGAAAAATATGTAATTTTTCCCATTTGAAGGAAAATTTTATAAGTTATGAGCTAGATCATCTTTATACTGTTTAAAATAACTGATAAATTATTAAAAATGCTGATATTATTACTGGTTTCCTTCTCTTTAGCGTGAAGCTCCTGTGGGATACATACCATTTTAAGTAGTGTAGAACTCTCCACTTACCACCAGGTGTCAGAGTATGCTCATAAATTTTTCTACTTTCTGGGCCACACTGTGCCAGGTTAAGCAAATACTTCTGGCATTTTCAGTTTCTAATGTATTCATACTATTTTGAAATAAATATCTCAGTTGTACAAGAAAGTGATTGTCAATGGTATAGATTTATTTCATTGATATAATTTTTTCTTTGTTAAACCAATTATTAAGTTGCTGTTTCATGTTGATTAACCTGTGCCTCCTGAAATCAAATATAAGAGAATCTCGAAATATATGAGAATAACTTCACAAAGCCTTCTAAGCATCTCGTTCCTCTGAACATTTCTTTTACAATCATCATTTCCTAAGAATTTGGAGTAGGAAAATTGAGATGATATAGTCTGGCAAGCCTCATATGGGTATTGGACATATCATAAATTTGTAAGGGGCTTTAAAAAACTATATGGTCCCCCCCCCCGCCCCAGAGTATAATAGAGCAAGGGGTAAGTTGCCCCTAGTTGAAAATCACTGGGTATCATAAGAATTGTTTGGGTGAGATATTTTTGAGGGAAGAGAGTTAAACAAGTAAATAGAATAGGGACAGAAAAAATAGTTGAGAAGCTTGAACCTCAATGACTTCCTTAATTAATACCTTATCTCTCTACCAGTAAAGGGCAGTGGGATCCAGGGACCTCGAAGGAACAAAGCCAGTTCTTAGAGCTGGGTAGTTATTTTGGAATAACTGGAAATATTTATTTGAGGGAAGGGTCAAAAAGTCTAGTTGGAAAAGAAAACCTAAGGTCAAAGCTAGAAAAACACTGTGAAATCAGGTCCAAGAGGCATTTGCTGACCAAAAACAGGCTCAGGAGATTGATAGATACAGGACTGAGATGCAGAATTCTAAATTTTCATGATTTGGGCCTTGAAATGGGAGCTATTTTTTGGTACTGTCGAAGTCAGTGCACATTTCTGAAGTTACAGATAAAGCTTGTAGAATGGAGGAAATAGACCTTGAAAGCTTTAAAAATGAGTTGAACGGAGAGTCTCTCAGTAACTGAGATTCTGCAGTATTAAAGGGAATGGCATCATATTTATCTGTAGCTGTGTAACAGATTACCCAAAAACACAGTAGTTTGAAACAACAGTGTTTATCATCTCACAGTTTCTGTGGGCCAGGAATCTGGGGTCAGTCTAGTTGTGTCTCCTATCTTAGGGGCCCTAATAAAGCTGCAGTCATGGTGTTGGCTGAGGCTTCAGTCATAACAGTACTTGACTAGGGGAAGGTTCACTTCTAAGCTCATTCACATGGTTGTTAGCAGGATTCAGTTCCTTGTGGGCTGTTGACCTGAGGGTCTCAGTTACTCACTGGCTCTTGTCCAGAAACCACCCTCTGTTCCTCGCCATGTGGACCTCTTCATGATGTAGCTAACCAAATAAAAAGCAGCTGATTCATCAGGGTGAGTAAGCCCGAAAAGCCAGAGAGAAACAAACAAGTAAGATGAACATCAATCTTGTATCACCTAATGTCAAAAGCAAGATTAGAACCTAATCTCACATAATTTTGTTATATTCTCCTGGTTAGAAGCAAGGCACTAGTTCCAGATCACATGCAAGGGGAAGGGATTCCACCTGGGTGTGGATACCAGGAGACGGGCATCATTAGGGCCATTTGAGAAGCTGCCTGCCACACATGCTGACTGGTATCTCCTCTGATTACATGGTGCCCTGGTCACACTGGTTGGGGAAATAACTTTTAATATCCTCTCTGGTTTCACAAACTTTTGTCAAAATTGGAACTAAAATTCATGTCAACTTTTGAGATTCATATTCTTTACATCCAAAGTGTATATTCAAACATCTTAGCAGTCTACAAACGTCACAAGGATAATGCTGGTGTTTGAAGTTTTCTTCATGGTTTTTTGTTTTTTTTTTTTCAAGTTCCTTAACTTGGTGCCAGGTACTTATTATGTATTTATTGAATTGAAGGGTTCATAAAATGTTTTATCATATTACAAGTGAATATGAAATTAGCTTTCTTCTTTTTCTTTAGAAAAAGTGATACAATTAGCCCGTAAGAAAAAGAATCAAAGGCTAATATAAACAAACACCCCCTCATCTAAATAATTCCAGTAGGCTTCAGTGCCTATGTCATTGCTAAATTTCACCATTAGGCTCTCAAAAGAAGAATGGCCAGTTGAATCCTTGTGTTGCTCTTCGCTAGAAAGATTGTTCCTTATACTTTCAGCATGCCTCCAGAGGCTGGCTGGCTTTCTTACATGGTGTTCGGTCTCTTTGAACCCAGTACCCTGAGCTGGAAATCATTACCTTTCCCCTAAGCCAGCTACCATCACTTACCTCCACTTCACCTTATCCTTAGTCCTTTTTCCTGGATTCCTAGTTTTTAAACCTTAAAATTACCTTTCAACTCTTCCTCTTCCTTCCCTTTTGTACTAAGTTATCCAGTCAACTTTTTTCTCTCCTTTTCACCCTTCCCACGGGAATCTGTCTTTCTTACTGCCTTAGGGTAGAATGTGGTTTCCTAAGGCAAGCTTTCTGCCTGTGCCATTCTCTTCTCAGCTAGTCAAGTTCTTCTGTAATCCTTGATTATACTGTGTTCCTCCACCCCTTAATGCTCTCATGATAAACCTTCCCTTTTTAAATAAGGTCTCTGTTGCACAGCAAAGGAAAGTCAACAAAACCAAAAGACAACTGACAGAATGGGAGAAGATAATTGCAAATGACATATCAGATAAAGGGCTTGTATCCAAAATCTATAAAGAGCTTCTCAAACTCAACACCCATAGAACAAATAACCCAGTCAAGAAATGGGCAGAAGACATGAACAGACATTTCTCCAAAGAAGACATCCAAATGGCCAACAGACACATGGAAAGTGCTCAACATCACTCGGCATCAGAGAAATACAAATCAAAACCACAGTGAGATACCACCTCACACCAGTCAGAATGGCTAAAGTCAACAAGTCAGGAAATGACAGATGTTGGTGAGGATGCGGAGAAAGGGGAACCCTCTTCCACTGTTGGTGGGAATGCAAGCTGGTACAGTCACTCTGGAAAACAGTATGGAGGTTCCTCAAAAAGTTGAAAATAGAGCTACCCTACAACCCAGCAATTGCACTACTGGGTATTTACCCTAAAGATACAAATGTAGTGATCCTCAGGGGCACATGCACCCGAATGTTTATAGCAGCAATGTCCACAATAGCCCAACTATGGAAAGAACCTAGATGTCCATCAACAGATGAATGGATAAAGAAGATGGTGTATATATATACAATGGAATACTATGCAGCTATCAAAAGAAACGAAATCTTACCGTTTGCAATGACGTGGATGGAACTAGAAGGTATTATGCTGAGCAAAATAAGTCAATCAGAGAAAGACAATTATCATATGATCTCTCTGATATGAGGAACTTAAGGGTCAGGGCGGGGTGTTGTGGGGGTTAGGGAGGGAAAAATAATGAAACAAGATGGGAAAGGGAAGGAGACAAACCATAAGAGACTCGTAATCTCACAAAACAAACTGAGGGTTACTGGGGGGTGGGAGGGTAGGGATAGGGTGGATGGGTTATGGACATTGCGGAGGGTTTGTGCTTTGGTGAATGCTGTGAAAGGTGTAAGCCTGATGATTCACAGACCTGTACCCGTGGGGCAAATAATTAAATAAATAAATAAATAAATAAATAAATAAATAAATAAGTTCTCTGCCCAGTGTGGGACTCAAACTCATGACTCCAAGATCAAGAGTTGCATGTTCTACAGACTGAGCCAGCGGAGCACCCCAGGTCTTCGCTGTTGAACTTGGCATTTGTGGCCCTATCCCATTTCTTCAATTTTATTACCCCATCACTTTTTGACCTAAATATGCTACATTTTCATGTGTTTATCTTCCTTTATGCTGTTGTATCTTTGCCTCTTAATTCATAGATTTCCTCTTTTCAGTGATAAATCAGTGCTTAACCCTTTGGGGGCCTTTTTTAAGAAGACGACTCCAAAATTAAGAGTAAGAATTAGGGACTAGCATTGGACAGGACCTAAATAAATGAAGATGGTGCAAAGCACCCAAATGCTCCTTTATGGAGCCTTCTGTGCTGACCCCAGCCAACAATAATATCCCCTGTCAATTGGCTGAAGGCAAGGAACTTGTTTTATGCTACTTTGTAATCTCCTAGAGTCATATCCTTGGAATTCAGTGATTCCTAAAGAATATTTCTTAATTATTACAAACGTAATCACATATAGTTAAGAAGTTTCTTACATACATATTAGTTTTTTTTTAATAGTTTTCAAAATGCTAAGCTGCTATTGTATCCCAGGGTAAGTTTCTGTAATGTACTGCAGATTATATGAATGCAGTTTCTTTATAGAATGGTCTCTGTTCTATGTTTCTATGTGTCCTAACCTTATTTTTAGGGGTCATCTTTTAGAACAGCCTATATGATCTTGTTAGTTGATAAATAGTAGGTGTGAAAATCTGTTATTGTAGGAAAGGATTTTTGTAAAATGTGAACCTCTTGCAGTCCTGGATAATCCTTTAGTGAGAGTTATTTATTTTGTGGTTACTGTTCTCTAGAGTTGGTGTCCGTCTGTGAGAGACCTCTGTTTATTTTCTGCGTATCTGCTCCCTTGCTCCAGGACTCACCCAGGAAGGCCTCTTTAGGGTGAACGGCAACGTCAAAGTGGTGGAGCAGCTCCGATGGAAGTTCGAGAGCGGAGCCCCCGTGGAGCTTGGGAGAGACGGGGACGTCTGCTCGGCGGCCAGTCTGTTGAAGCTCTTCCTGCGGGAGCTGCCGGAGAGCGTGGTCACCTCGGCCTTGCACCCTCGATTCGTTCAGCTCTTTCAGGGTGAGTGCCGTTAAAGCCTTCTAGTGCTTCAACCAGTTTTATTTTTCAGCTAAAACTAAGCTTTTATATATGAAGCACCTACATTTTTAAATATTAACCTAAGCTTTTAAATATTAGTGGTCTCTCCATCACCACCATCTATTTTAGTTACTCTAGGCCCCCATTTTCTACCCTAAAATAATATTAAACTGATTATGAAATACCACTATTAAGTGTAATTTCTGAGACTGTTGGCAGATGAATACTTAATATTGAAAAGCCCTAATGTTTATGGGCCAAAGAAATTCTTTTCTGACTAGTGACTGTCCTAGAAGAAGTGAGATTAAGGCATTAAATTCTATGTAGGAAATATTAATTAATCATATTGTATTTGGTTAGGGACCTTTGAGACTGAAAGGTCAGTGGTGTGCTGTCTTTCTCTCATAAGCAAGATTGAGTCCCAAAATAATTGTGTTCTTTTTACACAAGTGGAGGAAAATTGGTTTTTGATTGTATGATGAAGTGATTTTGACTGAAGAAACTTCATTTTTAAAGGTAGTAAATTTTGGCATAATCATTATTTAGTTCTCTTAAATATAGTAAGAAAAATGATTTAGTCTTGAAAACCCATTTCTTCGAAACAGGATGGGATCAGGAAGGAGACAAACCATAAGAAACTCTTAATCTCATGAAACAAATTTAGGGTTACTGGGGGGTGGAAGGGGAGGGATAGGGTGGCTGGGTTATGGACATTGGGGAGGGTTTGTGCTATGGTGAGTGCTGTGAATTGTGTAAGCCTGATGATTCACAGACCTGTACCCCTGGGGCAAATAAAAAAATAGCATTACCATATGAAAAAAAAAGGAAAAAAAAGAAATCCATTTCTTTCCTGATTTGTGCCATGTTAGAGTGAAAAAGAGAACATATATTTTTAAGAGTACTAATTGCCAGATTAAAAAGGATGTTTCTTAAAACCGCATTCCTTTAAAGCAGTGGTGTAACTATTCCCATGTAGTATGCCAAAGAATGGGTAAGCGAAAAGGCCATGTTGTATGTTGTAGTCTACTGAAAAATAGTGATCAAATATGAAAGTGAAAATTGCAGGACCATTTGTTTGGGTCATCTAAATACTTTTAATAAAGCTTTCTATGTCAGTAAGTGATAGCAAGTGACCTGTTTGAGGCTTGTTCATTAGAAACTGAACTTTTTCATGTTTATATGTATGAGAATCTGAAGGAGGTAGCCATTGCTCCTTAACTGATTCTTATAAGAATATTTTATCCTTGTCATGGAGATGTTAAATTTTAAGATAAATTTCTGAAAATCATTTAAAAATAATTGTTATAAAAGCTAGTTGAAGATTAAAATATGTCTTTCATACAAAATATTTAGTAATCAAATACTTAGTACTATTTAGAATCTTCATTAATGTTATGTGTTAATTTTAAGATACTAATATTAATGATACTATATTAACATTTGTGAATACTTGTGAATTTTAAAAGGTTTATCACGTATCTTAGAATAACTTTCATTTGATAAAGAGAATGCTCTGTTTTATTGTTTTTGTTACATTATAGTAATATTTTGTTATACTTTAGCTCTTCTTTGTAATTTATCTTCTCATTCATGACCTTTCTCTCTGGTGGCCAGAAAAATTGATTTGCATCATTAAAAGCAAGTGGTATCATTCTAAAAGTAAGGCTGGTTATATTCCCCACCTAAGGAGTTGTGTGATTATGCACAAATAACAAATTCTAAATGGGGCAGAGATATTGACTTTTGCCGTAGTAGTAGTAGTCTCTCACTTCCTGAGAACCTTTAAGGCGAGGTCCGAGATGTTCAATAAAGGAGATATTAATGGAAGTACCTACTAGTTGTAAGCTGCTAAGTGAGGGGAGGGAATAAAGTATGCTTTTAGCTATCAGATCGTATAGCCTGAAAATAAATAGTTTGAAAATAAATTTCTCTTTAATAATTCAGGTAGAAGAGACCTATGGTGCTTCTCTTGGTTTTTGAGGTATGTGGTACTGTTAGAGTGGAGGGCACAGTCTACAGCTGGTCACTCGAAAGCTGGACGTGGCAAGGCCTTTTCAGACTCACTAAAGGCAGATGTTACACTTGGCCATTAAAATGTAATAAATATGTAATAAAAGTGTTTTGATAAAACTTCTTAGTTAAAGTTACCCTACTTTTATATTTCAGTCCTCATAATGACAGCTTAAATAGCTTTTATATTCTGTCACAACCCCATGCCAGATTTCTTTAAAAAAATATATATATGTATATATTAAGGGCCTTCAAATTCTATCCTAAAGAGCAAGGTATTTCATAATTTTTCACATCAATATCCTCTTTCCCATGCTTTATGGGATAGAATTGTAGAGGCTCAACTAAATTTTTGTGGTTTTTTTTCAGACATTTAAGCCAAACCAGAGCTTCCACTGAGGCCAGTCTGAGTGCTGCCTCTAAGCATTGCTGCTGCTCTAGATCCTCCTTTGATCGTGCAGATCAACAATGACCCTCTGTGTGGAAGAACACCATTTAGATTCTTTGTTTTATACAACAGATTATCAACTTTAGACTTAACTGGTGTCTAAATTTCTGAGATTGTATCTTTAGTTAGCATTCCAATATTTCTGCATACCAGGTGTTTATCAGAAACTTCCATCTGACGCTGATGTCTGCCAGAACCTTTTGCTTGAGGCACAGCCCTGGTTTAGACAGTTCCTATTTAAGAGAGACTCTAAAGGACTTCAGTGATCATCCTTTCCTGTGGTCTTGTTAAACTTACCTCTAACTGCAACAACTCACCTCTCTTGATTGAGGTTTCCAGTATAATTATATCAGCCTGGCAATATTTCATGATTTTTGATCTTTTATCCTTATGTAGGTGGGCCAATAACATATCTTTTTTTATTTAACAATCTCAGTTATGTTTTGGGAGTAGGTATAGATTGCAAGCAATAAAAAGATATTAGGATACCATTCATTTCATTTAGGATTAACTAGAAATTCCTTTATTTGAAAATTCCCTATTGAAAATCTTCTGTAATATAAATGCAAGTATATCCATCTTACAATGAATGTTTTTTGTTGTTGCTTGATGAGTTGGAATTGGATCAGTCCATCAATATTTATTTAACCCCTCCTACTTAGACACAGGATGATACCAAGAAATAAAAGATTAAACATTCTGACTGAAAGGAGTGTGAGATTTAATTGAGGAGGTAGAATGTGTGTGGTATCTATTCTATGGTACTTCAAATGAGTGGTAAGAACATGCAGTCAGTGGTAACATGGAGAGAGGAAAATCAGTCTGGATTATGGTGGTCAGGGAACACTTTGTGGAAAAAGTAAAATGGGGCACATGACTTTGGATGGAGTAGAAAATCATATAGACAAGGAGAAAGGCATGAGCAAAAACACTGTCAGTGTCAGATAGAAATGTCTAACAGCTGTGCATAGCTACAGGAAATTAGCAAATGGAATAATTTTTAAAGTAGGCTGAGGGGCACCTAGGTAGCTCATTGGGATAAGCATCCAACTCTTGATTTTGGCTCAGGTCATGATCTCAGGGTGGAAATCATGGGGCTTGGGGCTCTCAAGATGGAGCCCCAAGCCCTGAGTCAGGGTCTGTGCTGGGCGAGGAGCCTGCTTAAGATTCTCTCTCTCTGTCTCCCTTTGCCCCTCCCCCTCACACACTCATGCTCTCTCCAAAACAAATGAACAAATAAATAAATAAATGGAGGCTGAGACTAGATGATAGAACATTTTGAACATTAGATTACGGAATTAATGTTGACCTACAAACAGTCAATTTTTGAAGAAAGAAGCCCTGGGATGGAAGCAGTATTTTTTAGCAGTGCTATGTGAGATGGGAAGGTGCAAGGAGAACCTCTAGAAGACTGATAGAAACCTAGATCTTGATCCTAAGGACTTGTATCTGACAAATAATTGGCAGTAGAATTTTTTTAAATGGAGGTAAAGTATACATAACGTAAAATGGACTGTATTAACCATTCTTAAGAACATACCTCAGTGGCATTAAGTACATTCACACTTTTGTATAGCCATCTCCAGAACTTTCTCAGCATCCCAACAGAAACTGGTAATGGGATTTTAAAAGAAAACTCAAACAGGGCAACCAGTAGTTAATGAGAGTAAGAAAGCAGTCAAAGATAACCCTACGGTTTTGAGTTGATGTGACTTGAAGGACAGTGGGTTAGGGAGTAGTGTGGTGGCCCAACCCTGATGCCCATATGTTTGGGGAGGGTTGTGCTGCCAGAAGGCCGGTTTGTCAGTTTGTTGTAAATTGAAACTAATAAAATCAGGAAGAAAGCTTTAAGATAAAGTTGAAGTGGCACCGGGGAGAGCTCCCTACTAACTGCTTTGAGGCAACTGTTGGGTTTTGTTTTGTTTTGTTTTGTTTTGTTTTGTTTTGTTTTTGTCTACAGTAATTCGCACCTTTTCTGTCTGTACCTAGGGTGGGGCCTTTACTTATTTAAATGTTTTAGCCCGTCAGACCTGATCTTTTGTCAGGAAAGGAAGAAGCACAGTCATGAACTTTCTAGGAATGTTTTGCAGCTGACTGAGGCTCCTTTCTCTGTCTCCACGTGAATCTGGGCCTTAAGCCAAAGGCTCAAATGCTATTAGCTTGGTAGGGTCTGATGATCTCTTTGTGGGGCTTTATTAATCATCTTTCTCAGATCCTACTGAAGAAGATTGCTATTGAAGAGAGATCCTGATGTGACATCTTGACAATTGGTCCATTAATATAAATAATTCAAGTCATTAGGGGAAGGTAATTATGAAGCCATGAAGAGGAGCTCATTTTAAATAGATGACTAAAATCACTGCCAGTGCTTAGGAGAAAGGGATGAAGGCTACAGATGTGAATTTCAGAGTCCTCTATGTAGACTCATCTGAACAAGAGAAATTTGTTTTCTCATAGTTCTGGAGGCTGGAAGTCCAAGATCAAAATGCTGGCAGAAGTTTCTGATAAGACCTCTCTCCTTGGCTTGCAGATGGTACCTTCTCACTGTGTTCTCACATGGTCTTTTCTGTGTGTGAGCTCTCCCAGTGTCTTTCTCCTATCTTACAAGGTTACCAGTGCACTGGACTAGGGTCCTACCTTTATGGCCTCATCTAACCTTAATTACCTTCCATTAAGGCCCTATCTTCAAAAATACTCAATTGGGGGTTAAGGCTTCAACCTGTGAATTTTGTATGGACAAAATTTAGTCCATAACACTGTGTTTTTAAAAATGTATCGCAACTGAATAAATGTATGAGTGAAAAATAGCAAAAGCCTATGGTGGGTGCTAATTAGGTGAGAAATTATTACACAATTGATATTTTCATCTTAGAAATCTAAAATAACTAGCATAGCTAGGAGTAACAAATGAGTTTAAAATAAATGATTTTCTGTGGGAAAAATTTTTTACTGGGGTGTGTTTTCTTGATTTGTATAGATAATTTCTTATGTTTTTTGTTTCTATTTTAATATTCCCTTTAAAAACTTATGCCTTATAGTGTTAATAATAGGTACTAAATACTGACTCATCGTTTTAATAGCTAGCAGATATTTATATCATTTCTTTTCATCCCAGCACCAGTTCTAATAAGGTATAGACAGCATAATTTTCATTTTGAAGAAGGACATTAGACCACATGGCTTAGAGCAGAGGATCTGGATCCATTATTATTATTATTTTTATTATTTTAGATTTTCTAATTTATTTATTTGACAGAGATTACAAGTAGACAGAGAGGCAGGCAGAGAGAGAAGAGGAAGCAGGCTTCCCTCTGAGCAGGGAGCCCAATGTGGGGCTCGATCCCAGGACCCTGAGATCATGACCTGAGCTGAAAGCAGAGGCTTTAACCCACTGAGCCACCCAGGCACTCTCTGGACCCATTCTGACAAGTTCCAAATATCCGTTTGCCATTTATTAGCTGCATTAATATGACCAAATTACTTAACCTTTTTGTGCCTTGGTGTATTAGCTATCTATTGCTACGTAATAATTACTCCAAAATGTAGTGACTTAGGGGCACCTGGGTGGCTCAGTCAGTTAAGTGTCTGCCTTTGGCTCCGGTCATGATCTCAGGGTCCTGGGATCAAGCCCCGCATCGAACTCCTTGCTTAGTGGGGAGCCTCCTTCTCCCTTTGCCTGCCACTCCCCCTGCTTGTGCTCTCTCTCTCTTTCTCTGACAAATAAATGAGTAAAATCTTTTTTTTTAAAAAAATGGAGGGGCTTAAAACTATAGTAAACATTTTCTTTCACAGTTTCTGTGGGTTGGGAATTGAGGTGTGGTTTAGCTGGGCAGTACTGGTTCAGCGTCTGTCAAGTTGCTGTCAAGAGGTGTCAAGGGCTGCAATTACCTGAAGGCTTAACTGAAACTAAAAGATGTGCTTCCAAGGTGGTTCACTTACACAGCTCCAGTTTATTGCTAGTTCTTGGCAAGAGGCCACAGGTCCCTTCTACATAGGTCTCTCCACTTGGCTACTGGCTAGCTTCCCTCAGCACGAGCAACTCTAGAGAGATGAAAGCTATCATTTTAATGACTGAACCTCAGAAGACACACAGCATCTTTTGTGCCACATTCTATTCATGAAGATCAAGTCAGTAATCTGGATTATATTCAAGGGGAAGGGAATTTGGTGCCCTCTTTTGAAGGGAGAAGTGTCAGGATTTGTGGACATTTTGAAACTACCAGGCTTACTTTCCCTAACTGTTAAATGGAGATCATAGTAGTATGTACTTCCTGAGCTCATTGTGGAAATTGAGTTTATCCATGCACATGCTTAGAACAAAAATAAATATTTAATAAAGGTTAAGCCATTATGGTGACTAACATAACACAATAAAAATTAAAAAAAAAAAAGGTTAAGCCAGTGCTTCTCAACTGTGGCACCCCAGAGATCAAGTCCTGTCATAAGCTAATTAAATCATTCTCTCTAGAGCTGGGATGTAGGAATCCACTTTATTTACTTACTTACTTACTTACTTACTGGGGGGTGGAGAGGTAGAGGGACAGAGAGTCTGAAGCAGACTCCACCCTGAGTGTGGAGCCTGACATGGGGCTCAGTCTCATGACCCTAAGATCACGACTTGAGCAAAAACCAAGAGTCAGATGCTTTAACTGATTGTGCCACCCAGGCGCCCAGAATTCATATTTTTAATGCAGTCTTCCTTTGCCATGCTTGTGTCCCAGTTCCTCCTCAGCCCACGCCTCTGCCCCTTGTTTTTTTGTTTATAGGAAGACAAGCCTAATTGCACTAATTTAGTGCAATTCCCTCCACTTTTTTACTTTCAAGCTCAAATTCTTGTTAACTTTGCCATCTCTTAAAAAATATATGTATATAAAAGAGTTACAGAAGAATAAGTACATTTTCCTGCCTAATGATTAAGAGGAAAAATGGAATTGGGCCTCAGTTCCAAGTTAAGATAAAGATTTCAAAATTCTTGCCCCAATTAATTGAAACTACTTGAATTTTTTATTATTGGTTGAGTTGGCAAATGACACAAGATGGACTTGGGAATATTTTGAATCAGCTGCAAGTTATTAATTTTTATTTTGTTTAATATTTTGTATGATTTTAATAAAAATTGAAGCCTTCAAATAAACATTGCCAGTTATGTGTATGAAATTGGTGATTAAAAGATTCCTTTCCAATTATTAATTTGAGGTGAGGGCATTAGCTTCAGTATTTTATTGCTTATATAAAAAATTAGGGTATTGTTCTGCCAGCAGTGAGCTTGTAGTTTTGTTTGGGAATAGGATGCATGCATAGTGAGTCAGGATCCACAAAATAAAGTAGGGTTGAGAGGAAAAAACCCTTTGTAAGACAGGTGATCAGAAGGACTTTATGGAGGAGGAAGGTAGTACTTCAGCTGGGCTTTGGAGGACTGCTAGAATTCCCACAGGCAGTGTGCACTCTAGGAAGAGAAGATTACAGGAACAAAGGCATTTGGAAAACACAGGCACATGATTTCAACAGTAAGCACAGTGTATGTGTTGGGTGAGCTGTAAATATAGTTGTATTAGGTCATCTTTCGGTAAAATTAAACATTGAAATGGCCTTCTTGAGTAATCTTATTACTCTGAATAAAATACATCTTCATTGCCTTGGACATATTTTTCCTTTATTTAAAGAAAGTATTTTATGTAATAGATGCATATGGTCTTTAAAAAATCAAATAAGATTGAAAGATTCATAAAGCCAGCTGACCCCTACACACCCTTTGGCAGCCCTCAATTCTTTCCTAGAGGAAATCAGATTTCATTTATTTAGCTGTTCTTTGGTTTTGCTTCCATTTGATAATACTGTTATAATGTTATATCTTAATTTCTTGTAGACATTATCTCATCACTCCTGCTTATGAAATATGTAGAATTAGCTCTAGTAAGTGACAAACTTACTCCCAACAGTTTCTCCCAGTAGTGTTATATGACAAGTTTAGCTGATGTCCTAATTAATGTTTGACTACGTAAGTATGTGTATGTGTGGGGTGTGTGTGTGTATGTGATGTACTACTTAATGTTAATATGTGTCTTAGGTTTATAGAAAATTATGTGAGTGAAAACATATCTGTAGATTTTTTCAAACTGCAAAATCTTTCCAATAAATCCACTAACCTTTCAAAAATTTTTCAAATAATTTATCAATTCTTTATTTCTGGGGAGATTCCTCTTTGGCCCTTTCTCTTCTGCTCCCACCTAATTTGGTAGCGGTGCTGATTCTGAGTTTCTCTCACCAGTCTTTCTTCCTAGACCTGCTCTTTCCTGGAGTCTTTTTTTCATTTTGTGAAAAATGAAATTTTTCATTTCATGAAAATGAAATTTTCATATGTTATCAGACACTCAGTAAGTCCCTTCAATCTGGAAAATACTGCATGTTGGTCTTCAGAATTTTCCTTTATTATCTTATTTTCCTATAAATGTCTTTCACTGCCTTTTCCCCCCTTTTTTGAGATAAACTTGGTGTATTACATTATATTAGCTTTAGGTGTACAACATAATTTAATCGTTGTATATACTACAAAGTGATCATCACAGTAAGTCTAGTTACAATCATTACTGTACAATCAACCCCCTTCACCCATTTCTTCCACCCCCAAACCCTTTCACTTCTGATAACCACCAGTCTAACTCTCTGTATCTATGAGTTTGGTTTGTTTTACTTTTTATATTTCACATATAAGTGAAATCATGTGTATTTGTCTTTGTATGTTTGACTTATTTCACTTAGCATAATATCTTCAAGGTCCATCCACATTGTTATAAATTATGAGATTTCCTTCTTTTTTATGGATTAGTAATATTTCCCGTTGTATATAGTGTGTGTCTCTATCCATGCATCCATCAACAGACCTTCAGGTTGTTTCCATACCCTGGTACTGTAAATAATGCTGTAGGGACACATATATCTTTTCAAATTCATGTTTTTATCATCCTCAGATAAATACCTAGAAGTGGTATGGTTGGATCATATGGTAATTCTATTCTTAATTTTTTGAGGAACCTCCATACTGTTTTTCGTAGCAGCTGCACCAATTTACATCCCACCAGCAGTGAATGGAGGTTCCCTTTTCTCCACATCCTCTCCAACTCTTCTTTTTTGTCTTTTTGATAATTGCCATTGTAACAGATATGAGGTGATATCTCATTGTGGTTTTATCTTTTCCTGAAAATGGTGATACTGAACATTTTATATCTATGTTGGTCATCTGTATGTCTTCTTTAGAAAAATGTCTGTTTAGATCCTCTGCCCATTTTTAAATCAGATTGTTTTGATTTTTGTTTTTTTGTTTTGTTTTGCTGTTGAGATGCTTGAGTTCCTCATATATTTTGGATATTATCCCCTTATCAAATATATAGTTTATAAATGCTTTCTCCCATTCAATAGGTTGCTTTTGTATTTTCTTTCTATGCTGAAGCTTTTTAGTTCGATATAGTCCCGTTTATTTTTGCTTTTGTTGTCTTAAAGAGTCATATCCAAAAGTTCAATACCAAGATCAATGTCAAGAAACTTATCACCTGTGTTTTCTTCTAGATGTTTTATGGTTTCAGGTCTTACATTCAAGTCTTTAATCTACTTTGAGTCGATTCTCTTGTATGTTGTAAGATAGTGGTCTAGTTACATTCTTCAACCTGTGTCTGTCCAGTTTTCCCAGCATCATTTATTAAAGAGACTGTCTCTGCCTTTTTTTTTCTTTTTGGAAGTATTTCACATTTGTGATTGTTGGTAGCACTTAAAATTATGCAAAAATAATTTTTTTAAGGTATCTATAGGACAGAATTGGCAGTTAAAGTGGATATTGCTTATTTATACAATGCAAAATGTTTTGGCTGCTTATTAATAAGTTTAGGGACATGAAAAGATTTTTATTTAAATTCAGTTGATTAATATTTAGTGTATTATTAGTTTCAGAGATAGAGTTCAGTAATTCATCAGTCTTACATAATATCCAGGGCTGATTCTATCACCTGCCCTCCTTAATGTCTGTCACCCACTTACCCATCCTGCTGCCCCCTCCTCTCCAGCAACCCTCAGTTTGTTTCCTGTGATTAAGAGTTTCTGATGGTTTCTCTCACTCTCTGATGTCGTCTTGTTTTATTTTTTCCTCTTTTCCCCTATGATCCTGTTTGTCTCTTAAATTCCACATATCAGTGATATCATATGGTATTTGTCTTTCTCTGATTGACTTATTTCACTTAGCATAATACCCTCTAGTTCTATCCACATTGTTGCAAATGGCAAGATTTCATTGTTTTTGATGGCTGAGTAGTATTCCATTGTGTGTGTGTACTTTTTTTTTTTTTAAGATTTTTATTTATTTATTTGACAGTATGCACACAAGCAGGGGGAGCTGCAGGCAGAGAGGGAGAAACAGGCTCCCTGCTGAGCAGGGAGCCCAATGCGGGGCTTGATCCCAGGATCCTGGAATCATGACCTGAGCTGAAGACAGCCACTCAACTGACTCAGCCCTAGGTGCACCTATACTGCTTCTTTATCCATTCATCTGTCGATGGACATCTGGGCTCTTTCCATAGTTTGGCTATTGTGGACGTTGCTGCTATAAACACTGGGGTATAGGTATCCCTTTGGATCACTACATTTGTATCTTTGAGGTAAATGCCCAGTAAAGCAATTGCTGGGTCGTTGGGTGGCTCTATTTTCAACTATGAAAAGCAGATCTTGGCTATAAGTGTCTGCCTGATTTGAGCTCTCAAAACTCTGTAATAGGGGCATGGTAATACAGTACTTGTAGCAACAATGGAAATAAAGCATTTTATTGCTTTAAAGATTGAAGATGGATTCAGGCAGGGAAGGGTTGGAGGCAAGTAGACTTTGTTGTACATTGATGGAAATAGTGTCCGGATATAGAAAAGGAATCTGTTTACAGTTAACTTTATTTCATAGACTTTTACAAAGTGATGTTGTATTAATCACTTTTTCTAGTTCAAGAAATTTCAATTCCAGGGTACAAATCATTAATTTAAAAAATTTGCATTTCCATTTCCATTCCTTTACTACCAGTTTAAAATAAATGCTTACCATCAGCTACTTGCTATCACTGGAGAAGAAGGCAACTTGAAGTATTTACTTTTCCCTAAATGTTTTTTTTATCTTTTTTTTAACTTTTTATTAACTTTTTAACTTTTTAAACTTTTTTAAACTTAAAAAAAGGTTTTTAAAGCTTTTTTCCTAAATGTTTTCTACTTTTCTGCAGTGTCTAACATATAATGTCACATGTTCTGTTTGCACTGTTGCCTTATGGATCAAAAATCTTCTGGCAAAGGGATAGGGGAATGTTGGTATCTGTCTTGCCCTGTTTGTTCTGTTACTGTTTTACTGGACTGATCTACTCTCATAAACCTGTGATCATCACCTAAATATAAGTTGTGAATGTATCATCTTTTGCTTGGTTATTTCAGTCATACTGCTATATAAAATCAGGTGTGGCACAATTTATCAGTTTGGTTCTAGGGAGTGAATGGATACAATTCATTGCCCTGTGCTGTTAAACTTTGTGCGCTTACCTACTTTTTACAGGCATCCTAATAAAAGGTAGACTGATTCTTTAGGGGGAAAGGGACTTATTTAATATGATTTGAAGACTTTTCCAATAGAAAATGAAATGCTATTGAAAATAGTATCTATTTTTTTTAGCTTTCAGCAATTGATGGCACTTTGTTGTGGTATCTGTGAAGTCTACTGCCATTATGGGGATTCTTACTAACATCACTGAGAAGGAACCTTGCTTGTTTCTCTAGGTCTCTATTCTAAGCAATCTGTTAGTGTCGAAAAATTCTGTAGGAGGGTCTATTCTGAGCCATTAACTTTCTGTAAGGGGAAAATGGTGGATAACCAGAAAGATCACTGAAGCAGGAGGTGCCATGGGTGGAGGGTTGGGTATTTGTTTTGAGATCTAAGAACTATGAAACACTTTGTACACAATTGATTTTTTTAAAAAAATAAACACATCTTTAAAGATATTGAAGAAAAAAAATGGACTGTCCTTTCCCATTGTATATTCTTGGCTCCTTGGTTGAAAATTAGTTGGCTATATACGCATGGGTTTATTTCTGGGCTTTCTGTTATGTTCCATTGATCTACGTGTCTGTATTTATACTAATACTATATTGTTCTGATTACTGTAGCTTTGCAGTGTCATTTGAAATCAGGAACCATGGCACCATCATCATTGTTCTTTTTCAAGATTGCTTTGGCTATTCAAGGCTTTTGTGGTTCCATACACATTTTAGGATTATTTGTTCTTTTTCTGTGAAAAATGGCAATGGAATTTTGATAGGGATTGAATTGAATCTATAGATTGCCTTGAGTAGTATGGACATTTTAATAACATTAATTCTTCTGATCCATGAGCATGGAATACCTTTCCATTTATTTATGTCTAATTCAATTTCTTTAAATACTGTCTTGTAGTAGACATTGTACAGGTCTTTCACTTCCTTGTTTAAATTTACTCCTAGGTATTTTTTTGTATATAATTGTAAATGGGATTATTTTCTTAATTTCTCTTTCTTATAGTTATTAGTGTACAGACACATGACAGATATATACACCGATATATTGTATCTTGCAACTTTATTGATTTCATTCTAACCATTAATTGGTGGAGTCTTCAAGGCTTTTGATATATGGTATTATGTCATCTGTGAATAGTGACAGCTTTACTCTTTGTTTTCTAATTTGAGTGTTTTTATTTCCTTTTCTTGACTAATTGCTGTGGCTAGGATTTCTAATACTGTGTTGCATAAAAGCAGTGAGAGTACCCATCCTTATCCTGTTCCTGATCTTAGAAAAAAGGCTTTCAACTTTTTACCCTTGAGTATGATGCTAACTGTAGGTTCTTCATATACAGCTTTTATTATATTTAGGTACATTCCCTGTATTCCCACTTGGTTAAAAGTTTTTATCATAAGTGGATGTTTTGTCAAAAGTTTTTACTGTACCTATTGGGATCATTATATGATTTTTATCCTTCATTTTGTTAATGTGGTATATCGCATTGATTAACTTGCAGATGTTGAATTTTCTTGCATTCCTGGAATAAATCCAACTTGATCAGGGTGTGTGATCTTTTTAATATATTGTTGAATTGGGTGTGCTAATATTTTGCTGAGGATTTTTACATGTGTATTTATCAGGGATATTGGTTTGTAATTTTCTTTTTGTAGTGTCCCTGTTTGGTTTTGGTATCAGAGTAATTCTGGTCCTATAAAATTAGTTTGGAAGGATTCCTTCCTCTTCAATTTTTGGAAGAATTTGTGAAGGATAGGTACTAAATCTTTAAATGTTTGGTAGAATTCATCTGTGAAGCTGTCTGGTTCTGGACTTTTGTTTGTTGGGATTTTTTTTTTCACTATTGATTCAGTATCCTCACTAGTAATCAGTCTATTCAGATTTTTTTTTTTTTTTTAAGATTTTTATTTATTTCACAGAGGGAGAGAGATCACAAGGAGGTAGAGAGGCAGGCAGAGAGAGAGGGGGAAGCAGGCTCCCCGCCGAGCAGGGAGCCCGATGCGGGCCTCGATCCCAGGACCCTGAGATCATGACCTGAGCCGAAAGCAGAGGCTTTAACCCACTGAGCCACCCAGGCGCCCTCTATTCAGATATTTTATTTTTCATGATTCAGTCTTAGAATATTGCATGTTTCTAGGAATTGATCCATTTTTTCTATGTTACGACATTGGTTGGCATGTAGTTGTTCATAGTGGTTTCTTATGATCTTTAAGTTTACATATCACTTGTAACTTTTCCCACTTTCATTTCTGATTTTGGGTGCTTCTTTGTTCTCGGTGAGTCTAACTAAAGGTTTGTCAGTTTGGTTTATATTTTTAAAAATCAGCTCTTAGTTTTACTGATCTTTTCTATTGTCCTTTTATTTTCTGTTTCATTTATTTCTGCTATGATTTTTATTTCCTTCTAATTTGGACTTCATTTGTTCTTTCTCTCTAGTTCCTTAGGTATAAAGTTAGGTTATGTATTTCAGATTTCTTTTTCTTGTAATAGGTCTCTATTGCTATAATTTCCCTATTACTACTACTTTGCTGCATCCCATAGATTTTTGAACTGTTGTATTACCTTTTTCATTTGTTTCCAAGTATTTTTTGTTTTCTCCTTTGATTTCTTCATTGACTCATTCGTTGTTCAGTAGCATGTTGTTTAGTTTCCACACATTTTCCCCCCTCAGTTTTCTTCCTGTAATTGATTTCAGTTTCATACTGTTGTTGTTGGAAAAGATGCTTGATAGGGTTTCTTTTTTTTTTTTTCAATTCAAGTATAATTAATGTACAGTGTTATATTAGTTTCAGGTGTATGATATGATTCAGCAACTCTGTACATTTCTCAGTGCTCATCAAGATATATATACTCTCAATCCCCTCTATCTATTTCACCTATCCTCCCACTCACCTCTTCTGGCAACCACCAGTTTATTCTCTATGTTTAAGAGTCTTTTGTTTGTTAGTTCTTTTGTTTTGTTTCTTAAATTCTTTTGGTGTCTGACATATTTCACTTAGTATTATGCCTTCTAGGTCCATCTATGTTTTTGCAAATGGCAAGATTTCATTCTTTTTTATGACTGAATGATATTTCAAAGTATATCTTCTTTGTCCATTCATCTATTGATGGATACTTGGGCTGCTTCCATATCTTGGCTATTGAAAATAATGCTGCCATAAACATAGGGATGCATATATCTTTTCAAATTAGTGCTTTCATTTTCTTTGGTAAATACCAGTAGTGGAATTACTGGGTCATATGGTGTTTCTATTTTTAAATTTTAGAAGAATATCTATATTATTTTCCACAGTAGGTGCACCAATTTGCATTCCTACCAATACTGCATGTGGGTTCCTTTTTCTCCACATCCTCACCAACACTTGTTATTTCTTGTGTTTTTTATTTTAGCTATTCTGACGGATGTAAAATGATACCTTATTGTGGTTTTAATTCACATTTTCATGATGATTAGTGATATTGAGCATCTTTTGATATGTTTAACCATCTGTATGTTATCTTTGGAAAAACATCTATTCAAGTCTTACCATTTTTATTGAATTGTTTTAGGGGGGTTGTTTGGTTATTGTTGTTGGTTTTTTTGTTTTGTTTTGTTTTTTTGGTTTTGTAGAAGTTCTCTATATATTTGGAATCTTAACTCCTTGTTTAGTATATCATTTGCAAATATCTTCCCCCATTCAGTAGGTTGCATTTTTTTTATGGTTTCCTTTGCTACATATAAGCCTTTTATTTTGATGTAGTCCCAATAGTTAATTTTTTCTTTTGTTACCCTTGCCAAGAGGACACCTATCCAGAAAAATGTCGCTAAGGCCAATGTCAAAGAAATTACTACCTATGTTTTCTTTTAGGATTTTTATGGTTTCAGATCTCACTTTTAGGTCCTTAACCCACTTTGAGGTTGTTTGTTTGTTTGTTTTATTTTTTTTGTGCAGTATAAGAAAGTGATCCAGTTTCATGCTTTTCCGTGTTGCTGTCCAGTTTTCCCAAGACCATTTGTTGAAGAGCTGGTCTTTTCCCTATTGTATGTATATTCTTGCCTCCTTTGTTGTAGATTAATTGACCATAAAAGTATGGGTTTATTTCTGGACTCACTACTCTGTTCCATTGATCTGTGTGTCTATTTTGTGATCCTTGATATGATTTCCATCTCCTTAAATTTATTCAGACTTGTTTGGTGACGCAACATGTGTTCTATCCTGGAGAATCTTCACTTGAGAAGTATGTGTATTCTGCTTCTGGATGAAATGTTCTGTATATATTAAGTCCATGTGGTCTTATGTGTCATTTAAGGCCAACATTTCCTTGCTTTTCTGTCTGGATGATCTATCCATTGCTAACCTTGGGTATTAAGTTTACCTACTATTATTGCTGCTAATAATCTCCCTGTAGGTCTGTTAATATTTGCTTTATATATTTAGGTGCCCCTATGGTGAGTTGAGAAATATTTATAAATGTTATGTCTTCTTGTTGTTTGACCCCTTTATAATTATTGTAGTCCTTTGTCTTTTCTTAGTCTTTTTTTAAAAGTCTATTTTCTCTGCTACAACTTTAGGTACACCAACTTTCCATTTGTTTCCACTTGCATGGAACATCTTTTTCCATCCCTTCACTTTCAGTCTGTATGTCTTCTTAAATCTGAAGTGAGTCTCATATGCTACTTATAGATGAGTGATGTGGGTTTTTTTTATTTTATTTTTTAAATCCATGTAGCCATTCTGTATCTTTGTATTAGAGAATCTAGTTGGTTTGTATTTGAAGTACTTATTGATAGGTATGTGCTTATTGCCATTTTGCTTTCTTGTTACTAGTTAGCACCTATTCAGCTTCAAGAAATCCTTGTAGTATGTCTTGTAAGACTAGAATAGTAACAATGAGCTCCTTTAGGTCTTACTTGTCTGGAAAACTCTTAATCTCTTTCAGTTCTGAGTGATAGCTTTTCCAGTAGAGTATATTTGGTTAAAAGTTTTGTTTTTTTGTTGTTTTGTTTTTTTGTTTTCCTTTCAGCACTTTGAATATATCATGCCACTTCTTCCTGGCCTGCAAAGTTTCTGCTGAAAAATCAACTGATAGTTTTAGGAAGATTCCTTTGTATGTGATAAGTCGGTTTACCTTTGCTACATTTTTTTTTTAAGATTTTATTTATTTATTTGACAGAGAGAGAAAGAGATTACAAGTGGGCAGAGAGGCAGACAAAGAGGAGGAAGCAGGCTCCCCGCTGAGCAGGGAGCCAGATGCGGGAATTGATCCTAGGACCCTGAGATCATAACCTGAGCCGAAGGCAGAGGCTTTAACCCACCGAACCACCCAGGCGCCCTTACCTTTGCTACTTTTAAGATTGTCTTTAACAGGGGCACCTGTCTCTCTCTGTCAAATAAATAAATAAAATCTTAAAAGAAAAAAAGAGTTTCTTTAACATTTTAATTATAGTGTGTCTTGGTGTAGCCCTCTTTGGGTTTATTTTATTTGAAACTCCTGTGCTTCTTGAACCTGAATTTCTGTTTTGTTTCTCAGGTTAGGGAAGCTTTCAACCATTATTTCTTCGAACAAGTTTTCTGCCCCCTTTCTTTTTCTTCTCCTTCTAGGTCTTTTATAATGCAAATGTTGTTCTATTTGATGTACCATAGGTCCCTTAAGCTATCTTCCTTTTTAAAAATTCTTTTTCCTTTTTGCTGCTCTGTTTGGGTGATTTTTGGTGCCCTGTCATTCAGGTCAGTGATCCACCCCTCTACTTAATCCAGTATGCTTTTGAACCCCGTTGTGTATTTTTCAGCTCAGCTTTTGTATTCTTCTGCTCTGTGACTTCTGTTTCATATTTTTATCATGTTTTCTGTCTGTTTGTTGAAGTTCTCACTATGTTCTTCCATTCTTCTCCCAAGTTTTATAAGCATCTTTTGACTATTGTTCTGAACTCTTTATCAGGTAGGTTTTATTTTTTTATCTCCATTCATTAAGGTCTTTTTTTGAGGGCTTATCTTATTCTTTTGGAACATATTCTTCTGCCTCCTCATTCTGTTTGACTTTGTATGTTAATTTCTATATATTAGGCAAAATGGCTACCTCTCCTGGTCTTAAAGGACTTACCATATGTAGAATTTGACCCATGGGGCCCAGATGTACAATCACCCCTGGCTTCTAGATCCAGGTGTTCAAGGGATGTTCCATGTGTGGGCTACATACACCTGCAGCTGTGGCGGGGTCACTGCTGTGGCATGGGGAGCTGAGGTGTTTGCCCAGCCAGCTGTGGGGGGGCTGCAGTTGTGGCACAAGGGGCAGGGCATTCACTTAGTTGACTGTGATGATGCTCTGACAGCAGTGTACCTACCAGTGGTAGCGGGTTAGAGAGAGAGTACCAAGATGACACCCACCAGCACTGGCACAACTAAGGTAGAATAATGCAAAGAAGGCACCTACCAGTGCCTCCATCCCCAGAGAGTTGCAGTAGGTTCCTGTCTCCCCAGCAGATGCTTTAAGATTAGCAGTGGATCTAAGCACTGTTGAAACTGCTATTTGTGCATTGGATGTTGGGGCACCCTTTGAGTATGGGCTGTTCATTCCCTGCAGCTCTGTGGTTCTTCTGAATGTAAGCCCTCTTGGTTTTCAAAGCCAGATGTTTTGGCAGTCTCTCTCCACTATAGATCCCAAGAGTTAGGGTGCTTAATGTGGGACACAAACTCCTTGGTTCTCAGGAAAAAGCTACATATTTTTGAGGTCCCTCTTTATTGTGGTTGCTATGCCTAAGGTGGGTTTTTCTATGTGTGTGAGACCAGGTCTCTGCCTCTCCTGCCCATCTCAGTATGCTGCTTTTATACTTTGTTATGCAGGTGCTGTTCCACTATTTTTCAGAGGAAATTCTTCTGTATGTAGCTGTAGATTAGTTGCATCTGTGGGAGCAGATATGTTTAGGATCTTCTGTGTCACCATCTTTTTTTTAAGATTTTATTTATTTATTTGACACAGAAATAGAGATTACAAGTAGGCAGAGAGGCAGGCAGAGAGAGAGAAGGAGGTAGGCTCTGTGCCGAGCAGAGAGCCCGATGTGGGCCTCGATCCCAGGACCCTGAGATCATGACCTGAGCCGAAGGCAGAGGCTTTAACCCACTGAGCCACCCAGGCACCCTTGTGTCACCATCTTGAATGCTTATTCTCCTATCGCAGTCTTTAATTCTGTTTTCTATGAAATTTTCTCAACTTTATTCTCCAACCTCATTTTTAAAATTTTAGTTTTATGTTGTTAATATTCAAAATATTAGTGCTATTTCTTTTTCAAAACACTCTATTCCTAATCCTGTCTTTCTGAGAATACTAAGAAGGGTTTGTTTTTGTTTGTGCTTTCTTTTCCCTATATTAGTTTTGTCTATGGGATTTCGTGCATCTGTTCATGTAAATATATGATCTTGGCTATTGTGATTTAAGAAAAACATTTGTTTATGGGAACAAGAGGTACTTTGCTTTAGGAGGATTAAACAGTGGGTATAGATGGAGGGAAATGTCACCAATTTGATCTGAGGACCCACAAATGTCTGTATGTGCACATATTTTTCTCTTCAGCCATTGTGTTCCTCAAGAGCAGGGAAGTAAGAGGTATGCTAATGGACCCATTCTTTCTTAGAGATTTTCACTAATCCTCACATTTTCAACTGTTTTCTTTGCTCTAGCCCTTCACTATCTCTCGAGTGCAAGAATCCATGAGCAGTATCCAGAGAGTAAGCCTCAGCCCTCCTGCCTGACCACATGCTTACCTGGATGCACAGGGTGGTGGAGGGCTCCTCTGAGCCTGATAGGCTTTAGAACAGACAGGGTTTTTCACTCACTTGGATACACTTTCAAATGTCTTTGAAATATCATCTGCCTCTCTCTTCTCTGCTGTTCTTTTTTGTCCCTGGGTACTTACACTTTTTAAACATCTTACTGTTATTTTAATGGATTCTGGGGAAGATGATTTAATTAGATAAACACAAGTGATCAATCCTTCTCCTAAAATGGATGTTCTCCCTTTCTTTTTCTCTCCCTGTACTTGATTGTAAATGGAACAGAATTTTATAGTAGCAGCTGTGCAAACAATGTGAGAGTTAAGAGCCTGTGAATTTTAGCTTATGAGAATTTGATAATTTAGACAGCAACTGTTTTTTGTTGTTTTTTTTTTAGAAAACCACCCAATAATAGGGTCATTTTAGTCAGTACAATGCCTAATTGTAAAGAAATCTAATTTAATAAACTGAGTTGTGCTTAAGATTGAGTTATGGTTTTCTTCATTACATGAGGAATTCACCAGAGTAAGTTCGAGTTAAGCCTGTCTTTTATCCATACTATGTATCATAATGCCATTTGTATTGTTGGAGTTTTGCCTTGCAAATTTTAAAGTACCATGTAAATGGTGGCTAGTTACAATAGTAGTTATTAAGTAATCATTCTTTGGATAGGATGAGCTCCATAGGAAGCATATGACATATTTCCTTCCCCCGGTTAACTCCTTCTTAGAAATTTATTTTCTTTTAAAATGATTCAACCCTCAAATTTGTTTCTATGAGAAACAGAATTATTACACTAAACTCTATATTTAAGCCCTTTCCATTTTCAGTATGTGCCTCTTAGGTTTTCTATAAGCAATGCCAAATATATAACCTTTTGTTTTTCTGGGTAGACCTAAATCCAGAGAAGAGTCCAGAGTTGCCACCTGCATATTTGCCCAAGGAGCCAGTCAGTCAAATGTGCAAAACCTCCACTGGAATAAATTGGAAATGTGGTGCCAGGAAAACGAGGTTTCCACACCTGACTCTCTATATTTGATGACATTCCAGTTGGTTCTACTTCCTTCCAGATCCCTGTGACAGGAATATTATTTGTGTATATAACTCCCTGTGATCTCTAAGATTGTAGATCCTGATAACTAGATCTTTTGTTTCCTGAGCTCATGTATATATCTTTATTTTCCTTTTTGACCTGAGGAGATAGCATTGAGTAGTGAGTGGGATTATGAAAACTTGGATAGAGAGTTGCTGAGAGTTGGATAGAGATGGCTGAGCAGCAAATTGCATTAGAACAACTGGTTGTAGTGTGTGTGTGGGGGGGGCGGCTTATACCTTATAAAAATTCTTCCATTGTCATTTTAGTGAGGTATTAGGAGGAAAAGTAGATAAGCTTATCTTTAAAAGGTCTCCTCTTTCTTTTTCTTATACTTGATTTTAAAGCCAACAGAATTTCCTCAGAACAAATTCAAGATACAACTTATACACCATAAAATTGCCCCTTTTAAAGTACATAATTCAGTGGTTTTTAGTATTTTCAGAATACTACCATCACCACTATTTATTTTTAGAACATTTTTATCACTCCAAAAGAAAAAGAAACCCCACACCCATTAGTAGATACTCCCATTCATTCCTCTCCATCTCTCCCACTTCTCCCAGCCCTAGGCATACACTGATCTTTCTGGCTACATAGATGTGCCTGGATTTACCAACATTTCATGTAAATGGAGTCACACAATATGTGGTCTTTTGTGACTGACCTTTTGCATTTAGCATGTGTTTCAAGGTTCATCCATGTTGAAACATCAGTACTTTGTTCCTTTTTATGGCTGGTTAATTCTCTGTTGTATGAATATATCACATTTATCCATTTACCCTTTGATGGACATTGGGCTGTTTTTACCTTTTGATATTATGAATACTGTTATGAACATTTATGTACAAGTTTTTGTAGGAACATATGTTTTCATTTCTCTTGGGGAACTGCCTAGGAGTGGAATTGCTGGGTCATAGAGTGACATTGTTTAAAATTTTAAGGAATGGTTTTTCCAAAATAGCCGTACTATTTCTGTTCCCATCAGCAATGAATGGACTTTTCTACATCCTTGCCAATACCTATTATTGTCTGTGTTTTTAGTTATTCTTGTGGTACAGGGAATAGAATTTTTTTTTTTAAAGATTTTATTTATTTATTTCACAGAGGGAGAGAGATCACAAGGAGGCAGAGAGGCAGGCAGAGAGAGAGGGGAAAGCAGGCTTCCTGCTGAGCAGAGAGCCCGATGCGGGCCTCGATCCCAGGACCCTGAGATCATGACCTGAGCCGAAAGCAGAGGCTTTAACCCACTGAGCCACCCAGGTGCCCGTGGGAATAGAATTTTTAATAATAGAAAGATGATGGGCTTGAAGAGGAAAAACAGGAGATCAGCTTCTTAAAGGCCAAGATGATAATGTCTGTTAGGGATTTTTAAAATAAATGGTGAATTGAATGAAATCCTCAGTAAAATCTGTATTTTTCACTAATGTTTTTATGTGAAGAGTATCTTAAGTGAGCTGGAAGAGGAATAGAAGAGCTAATAAATGAATTTTTAATATGTATAAATATATATTTGTATTAATATTTATATAAGTTGTACTAGTAGAAAATCAACTCATGTAAAATAAAGCTTAAAGAATATCAATTTGAAGGGATGACAGATGATCAGCTTGCACCTATAGCTCTGCTCTAATGTTTTTAAGCTGTATTCTCAATACCAGTATTTTGGTAAACCCATGGAAATAATCAGCCTTTACACTGAGTTCATAAACAATTTGAGGACTTAGGGGAGATAGAGGCAATATTCAAGAGAGGCTTAAGAACTCTGGGTTTGGTGGTTTATCTCATATGACACCAAATAATTCCCATTACAGCTGAGCATTTAATCACTAGTCTTTTAGAGGGTGGGAAACTAGTGGTAAAGTGATTCCCATTGAAATTACTTACTATACTTTGCCCATTTAATATAGCACTAGATTTATGGAAAGAGCCAAGTTTGTTAGCTGGGATATTGCCAATATTGTTTAAGATTAGTATATTATATTGTGGGAGGCTCCCCTTCCGAAGTGCTATGATTGTTTTTTTCTATTCTCCTGTGGACATTCCCACATAAACAGGTCCTTTAGCTGTTAAATGCTTGTGTCTAATATCTAGCCTAGATATGAGCTCCCAGTTTTGACATTAGATAGACTATTTCATGTATTTCTTACTTTTTATCTATGCCAGTCTGCCCCCATTAGCAAGCATTCAGCACTCAGTAAATGCCCGCAGATCAGACTTGCTGACATACTACTTAGGTATCATTGGGAGTATTAGGGGACGGAAATGTAAAGTATCATCCAATTCTTTTTTCATCCTGTAGGCCTTGCCTTTTACGTGCAGGCTTATTCTGGGACTGGGAGTATCAGTGTAGATATTGGCTAATTTGGTAATAAACACACCTCTGCATTTGTAGAATCTAATCAGATAAGATTTGTAATTTCACTAATATCTAAGAATAGACTGTAATTTATTAAATTTTATTAGTTACTTTATCATCCTATCCTTTCAGAAATTTGCGTCAGGCCCTGAGAACTTTGTCATGGGCAAGGGTTGCAAGAAAGCTGTAAACATACAACCTTTCCTTTTATATAGAAATATACTAATTCCATTAATCAGAAAATATAATTATGTTGTTTAGATAAGCTTCTTGTCACTCAAAAGAAGTGATTCCATTCCTGGCGTATGAAATGCAAGTGTAAAACACAGTCTAATCCAGTGGAGCTAGTGTTTTATGATTATTTTTCCTGTTCTTAGCGACTGCATATTTAGAAAGAAATATAAATCATTTTTTATTCTCATGTATTCTACAAAACATTTTGTGCCCATTCATGGAGGTTTTTATTAAAACGTTCCTCCACATACACCTCGGGACCTAAGAAGCTGTAATTTATCATAAATGAATTAAGAATCTCACCCCCACTACTTATCAATTTTGCTTGTTCATTTGTTGATTCAGGAAACATTTGTTAAACATTTACATGTACGAGACAGTGTGGTAGTTGCTCTGTGATCATGAAAGCAACAGTATCTGACTTTGTTAGAGTGCACTCATCAGATCACATGCTCTGAGGTCAGACTGCCACATATGAATTGCAGCTCCACTGCTTGGTAACTGTGTGAACGTGGACAAATTAATTAACCTCTGAGTCCAGTCCTCTCTAACGGGGGATGTATTAGGCTCCTATTTCTGCTGTTCCAGATTTCCACAAATTTAGTGGTTTAAAAACCACACAAATTATCTCAGTATTCTATGGGTGAGAAGTTTGTGGGCTCAGCTGGTGTTTCTACTCCAGGTTCACAAGGCCAAAGTCAAGGTGCTGGTCAGCCTGGGTTCTTATCTGAAGGTTCCAGGAAAGAAGCTGCTTCCATGCTCACTTGGATCCTTGGCACTTTTCCATTCTATATAGTTGAAAGGCCAAGATCCCTGTTTTCTTGCTGACTCCTTCTTGGCTTTAAGAGGCTGTCCACATGCTCAGGCTTGTGACCTTTCTTCACCTTCAAAGTCAGCAACCGCTTCTTGTTCTATCTAACAGATTAGCAAGTTTTCATAAATTCTTTGTGAGGCTTAATGAGGAAATAAAAATCTGCTTCGATAAATCTGGCACCATGAGGCTAAATATTTTGGTTCTTCTAATGGCTGACCTTCTCGTGGCTCTGAGATATATCATGGTGGAGATTAACATTTTGCCTGTTTTTTGGTTGTTGTTTTTTTCCCCTCCTGGAGGCTAAGGTTGTAAGTACAGTATAACTGCATGGCCATTGAAAAATTAAAGTACGTGACAAGCACCAGGGTAAATGTCCAGATTAGAGTTAAGTGCCATCCCGTGATATAGGTTTAGCATTGCTGATTATGATCATAATCTTTTTCTTAAATGAGAACAAATACTTGTCACATAGTTCAATGTTTGCTACTTAATCTGGAATTCAAAAGTTTTTATGGTACAGTCTTTAAGTGCTGAGTAGTTTTCTCTGTATACTATGTATACTGTGCTTGTATATTTGTGTTTTAGCTTGAGAAATGGGTGAAAATTAGTCAACAACAAATGAAAGATTTCAAGAAAACTTGTATAATTTGAAGTGACTCTTTTCACTAATGGAGAAAGTTCTTGTCCTAGGAAAAGATTAATGTTAAGGAAAATGATGACTATTTCAATTATTAACCATTGTTCCATCTGCAAAGTTTCCTTAAACCTTTTCACTCATAAATTATAACATGTTCTAATTTTTATTCCAATTAAATTCTAGAAATAAGTTTAAACAGTTAAAATGTTTTTTTTAAAGATTTTATTGAGAGAGAGAGGTAGCAAGAGTGAGCAAGAGAGAGCACACTTGGGAGGGGGGAGCAGGCTCCCCGCTGAGCAGGGAGCAGGAGGAGGGGCTCAATTCCAGGACCCTGGGATCATGACCTGAGCTGAAGGCAGACGCTTAACCAACTGGGCCACCCAGGCGCCCCAGCAGTGAAAATATTTTAATACAACTTTAGAGGTGCATTTCCCTTCTGTTTCAGAGTCCCTTCTGTGGAATTTCACTGCTGAATATCCATACCCTTTGACCACCAAATGACACTTTTGTTACCATTTGAATACTCTGTGATCCCCTTCCTACTTAACCCTTCAGCTCAGCTAGTTGTGTAAATGAACTAAATTATTTGTTATTTCTTCAAGATACATTCGGAATACAGATGTCTCTTTGTGTACTAGTTTGTGTAACAGTGTTTCTTAAAAATGTATATCAAGCTATCAAAACTATCACTTTTTATATGCAAGGCACTGAAGGAATTTAAAAGATGTTTAAACCTCAGCCTCCAACCAACTCTGAATGAGCTTACATTTGCTGGTTTGTGGATTTTTTTTTTTTGAACTGCCAGTTAGCATCACATATTTTCTCAATGAGGCCTTGCTGACAATCTTATTTATATTGTAATCACCACCCTCACTCCGACCAGTACTCTAACTTCCCTCTAACCCTATTACTGTATTTATTGCTTAAGGTCGCACCTACTAGAATCTAAGTTCCCTGAGGGCAGGGATTTCTGTTTGTGTTTTCTGCTATATCCCAAATGCTTAGAATTGTGCAAGTCACAGAATAGCCACTCACTCGGTAAATATTTGTTGAATGACTGAATGTGTATTCCATGCATGCATTTTATATGTAAAACAAACAACTCCCATAGGTAAAACAAACAAGATACAAACTGTATCTAGAATGGCCCCTGCCTTACCATCTCACGGCTATCTACCTGCTCCAGGCCAACCAGCCTCTCTCTCTCTGGGACCATCCTGTCCCAGCTCAGGATAGCAGCCTGCTTTCCTCCATGCCCCCTACAGTCCAGACTCAACACAGTGACCAGAGTGGTCCTTTTAAGTCCAGTCTCACAGCTCAAAACCCTCACTCAGGGTTGAGGGGGTGGGAACATGGTTTATAATAAGACTGTAGTGATCTTCCCTGGCTTTTTCCTCCATTGTCTCCTGATTTCATTTCCTGACATTCTCCCAACACTTGGCCTTCACCCTTGCCATTTCCATTGCTTAGCATGTGCTAAGCATTCCCCCTTTCCCTCAGCTCTCTGCTTGATTGTCACCATGTCAGAGTGGCCTTCCCAGATCATGCTGAATGAAATAACATTCCCACCCCAATATCACTCCGCTTTTATTCCTCCTTATCCTGCCTTAATTTCTTCAGAGCGTTTATGTTAGCACTCACATATATATTATTAGACTACTGTCTCCCCCATTATAACTTTTATAAAAGCATGAAGTTTGTTTTCGGTGATATATCCCTAGAGAATGCCAGACACACAGAAAGAATGTGATAAATATCACACCTAGCATAAGTATAATGAATAAATGTTCGCAACAATAGAAGCATTGCTTGCTTTTTAATCCTGTGAGACCTTGAAGCCGTTGTAATGACCAATACTGATGCAAGAACACGAAGGGCAAGGTGATGTTTATTATATTTAAGTATCAGCAAATCAAAAAATAATGCAAGCAATAATGAAGTAATTTTTATAAGCTTTTGCTCTCAGGCATCAAAAGGCACATTTATACCAATACTGCTTCCTCTCCAACCACCCCCCACGTGCTGTGCTAGGCATACCTCTAAAAACTTCCTTTACTTTTTTTTTTTAAACATTTTTAAAAAAGATTTATTGGGAGAGAGTGAGAGGGAGAGAGACAGAAAGAAAGAGAACTGAGGGAGGGGGAGAAGCGGACTCCCAGCAAGCAGGGAGCCCAATGCAGGACTCGAGCCCAGGACCCTGAGATCATGACCTGGGGTGAAGGCAGATGCTTAACCAACTGAGCCACTCAGGTGCCCATCAAAGCCTCTTTTAAAGGTATTGAGCAATTATTCCCATGTATAGGAAATCTTATCTATAAGATTCCTGCAGACTGGGTGTAGCAGTAATATTTATCACATTTCTGGAAACAATACAAATTACAGATTCTCAGTATGTTAACACATAGTTAGTAGGAAAAGAGGTGACAGGAAATGTTATGTTAACAAATCAAGGTCTTGACTGCACTGTCAGTATATTTGAACAGAGTCGGGAGGTAAATTATGAATATTTAGGGTTCAAAGTCAGTGTGTTGACTCTGAGATAGAGGACATTCGCATACTCACCTAGTGAGTGAATCAATGAATCTATCTTCCATCATAGAAAATGGAAGATACTTTCTCCTCAACTACTTTTTCTTTTTGAGAACATATTTGGTGATTCTCCCATTTATGCGTAAAGGAATTATGTTGTTCTGTTATGTTTGAGATTCTCTGAATGTATCTGTCTCCCTTCCTATTACTTGCCAGTTATTTCCTGGGAACATTATTCATCATATTTCAAAAATTGGAAGTAAATGATGGAAGTGCTCCCTCTCTTTCAAAGTTGTTATTGTCATAAACTTATAACTGTTTTCAATATTTGTTTTGTTCGATCTGGTGTCTTCACACATTGCCTGCCTTAGGATTTGAGGTTTCATTTCAGAGCCAGAAGACTAATGGCCCATTATCAAGGCTGTTGGGATGCTGTTGCCTGTATCCTTAAATGCCGGAATTAAACCATCGTTTTAAACAGACAGTACACACCCATGAAAGCATCCAGATTCGCTTTGGATTAGTCACTGTAAGAAAATTGAAAAGACAAAATAGAATTCATGTTCTTTTAGTTCATATTTATTTCTAACCATAAAGGTATGAGCAATGGGTAGTTTTCCATTTTTAATCACTCCAAACTTAATTGTATCCATTTCTTACATAGTCAAGATCATAAAACAGTGGAAAATAATGCCATCATAAGCAACATACCACATGCTTTTAGGGATTATCAAAGTATTTGTATGACTTCTTTTTTTAAAGTAATTTAATGTGAAAATTTTCTAATATCAAGAAAACTTTTTCCATAAACCTTGTATAGATTATTGGGTCACATTGTTGGTGATCGGTGAGAAATAATTACTCCAATCATAAATGTGTGTGTGTGTATTGTCAACTGCAAATAGTGAAAGATTCACTTCTTCCTTACCAACTTGGATGCCTTTTATTCCTTTTTGTTTGATTTTTCTGGCTAGGACTTCCAGTACTATGTTGAATAAAAGTGGCGAATGTTCTCCAAAAGCGATTTTAACAAAGATTGAAGTCTGTACATTTTTGGCATTGCTATTTTTGGCAGCATCCCTTATTCTAACATTCATAAAGGTGAAATGGGCTCATATTAAAAGACATTTCATTAGTACCTCAGTGCTCTCATAAAACCAAATTAATGAAGGTAAAGTAAAAGAAATTACTCTGTTTAACAAGTAGTTACATAGTGCTTACCATGTGTCAACCTCTCTGTTTTAAGTATTTTGCAGATTGAAACTCAATCCTTATCACAACCCCATGAGGTAGTTAATATTCCCGTTTATATATGAGGAAATAGTTTAGAGTCTAAGGTGGCCAGTGGCAGAACCAGGACCCTAACCCAGAAAGTGACTCCTGAGCCCACCTTCCTGGTCCTTGCTCTGCGGCCCGCTCGGCAGCATTTTCTGTGACTTTCTGCATATTTTCTGGATTTTCACTTCCTTCAGTGGCCTCATGTTATGCATAAATTTTGTAACACTGACTAATCTGCTTCCTTTGCATCACATTTGCCTCACTTTGCTGTTTCTTATTCACTTGACTGGCTAAAGCAACTGACCTATCTAAGTTAAGGAATCCAATGTATATTAGTAGTAACAGGATTAAGTTTTCATTGCCTTAGATATGTGCCTAAAAGGGTGGATCATGATTATTCTCCTAAAGTATTTGCTATAAGATATTTATGTTTGCCTCTGATAGAAGATAGCATACAATTTTTTTTAAATAACAACTTTTCTGTATTTAGATATTGACAAAATACCTAAGTCTTTGAGAATTGAAGGAAACTTTTCATATGTCTGTCTGAATTTTGGCTCACTGTAAGATATTTTTGGTTTTTGTATCAGAAGCATATATCAAATTCTAAACTCTGACATGGGAGAGATAAAAAAAGCTATATAGAAAATAAAAGTTTCTTTCAGTTTTCTCTAGCTACAGATTTCCTGATGACTAAGTTTAGTCTTGTTCATGATGACCCAGGAATGTCTCTTGTATTAAATTTTATTCAACTAACCAACTTGAAGACAGTAATCAAATGGGAGGTTCCACTATGACTAAAAAGCCAACCTGTTTCTTAATTTGGGTAAGGAACACACAGAAGTGAAATATGAACCCATTTTATGCACTTGAGTAAAGCTCGTGATTTTCAGGGTGTCTTGAATAAGTTAGTAAATCTTTAACATTAAAAAAATTTCAATGCTCAAAAGTCAGAGAAAAGGCAAAACTCCCCCCCCCCTTTTTTTTCTCAAGGGCTTATTTAAAAGCCTTAGGAATTTTCCTGAATAAAATGTTAGACTTTATTATGCCTCTGTGCTTTTGTTGTTGTTACTATGCAATATGCCTGAGAGCATTTTTTATTCTTTTTCTTTCCAGATGACAGAAATGATGCTCAGGAGAGTAGCTTAAGAGACTTAATAAAAGAGCTGCCTGACACCCACTACTGCCTCCTCAAGTACCTTTGCCAGTTCTTGACAAAAGTAGCCAAGCACCATGTGCAGAATCGCATGAATGTTCACAATCTCGCCACCGTATTTGGACCAAATTGCTTTCAGTAAGTTAGTGGAGTTTTGCTGTTAATATTACATACCACTTTTTCTTTATTACTGCCTGAAATTACTTGGGTTGTAGAATTATGTTTCAGACTGAAAAGTCAACCAGTTTATGTTGGAGGGGTTCTATCTTGCCAGTGGGCATTTAAGCCTTGGTTTTCATCCCAGTTTTGAAGAAGGCAGATATGCCTTTTCATGTAAACCATAATTTATAATATTTCCAACAACTTTATTTAAAATTCTGGAAATAAGTTTTACTTTCCCTAAAAAGGACACTTAAACATTTTTAATCTGAAACATTGATTAGCAGAAAGGGAAGGAGTATAATATATTGCATAATTTTTTAAAGTGATAAAATCATTGCTAAAAGATAGAAAATACAAGCTTAGTATGTCAGTGACAGAAAAATGTAACCTTTGCTACATTTGTTTTCTAGGAATAAACTAGACTTTAGGAATAAATGAACTTGTCTCTTCGGTGGGTGCTATGACGCCTCAAGAATTTTTGTAAAACTTCATATTTTCTTTTCCTTGTTATTCCTTTAAGGTCTTCAATTGTTGATATGTGAAACATGATTTTGCAATCCAGGGACTTTTCTTTTAACTCTCTTATTAACCTATTAACCCCCACTGATATCAAACATATTTCTTCTAATTATAAGAACAGAGAAAGAATATACTCACAGTCTAAAAGCTCTCCTAAATTCTCAGCAATTTTTAAAATAGTGTATCTGCTTATACAGTCAGTTAATCTGTGGACTCATTCATCAGCCCAGAACTACAAGTATTACAGTCCTCAGAATAACTGTTCAGGATGAAGTCTGGCTTAGATCATAGTGAGTCCAGGGTTCCAGGATATTCACAGCCTATGGCAGGAAGTTCTACCTTAAAAAAAAAAAATGTATTTGAGAGAGAAAGGAGAGCTTGCGCAAGCACATGTGCCTGCAATGGCAGGGGCAGGGGGTGGGGGAGAGCGTCTTCAGGTAGTCTCCTGGCTCAGCACAGAGCCTTCCACAGGGGCTGGATCTCAGGATCCATGAGATCTTGACCTCAGCTGAAACCAAGAGTCAGACCCTTAACCGACTGAGCCATAAAAGTGCACCAAGAGTTCTACCTTAATAACTATTCCCCCTTGTAACCTAGAGATTTAAAGTTTTTTAATTTTTTTTTTAAAGATTTTATTTGTCAGAGAGAGAGAGAGAGTGAGCACAAGCAGGGGGAGCGGCAGGCAGAGGGAGAAGCAGGCTTCCTGCTGAGCGAGGAACCCAGTGCGGGACTTGATCTGAGGACCCTGGGATCTTGACCTGAGCTGAAGGCAGATACTTAACCAACTGAACCACCCAGGTGTCTTGAGATTTAAATTTTAAACAGTAGCATTTCATAGGATACTTTAGGGTCTCATGAATAAATAGCTCAAACATAAGCTCCACTAACTTCTTACTTACGAATTTTGTGTTAGTGAAATAAGCTGTATTTATTCTTTTTACTCCAATGTTCAGAATAAACCTTTGGTGATCTACATGTAAGAAATTAAGTGGAAAACTGTTCAGTAATTTTGAAACCCTAGATTTTAAGAGAGGTGAAAACAAATTTTTAAATAGAGTCGGTTTTTGGGGTTTTTTTTAAAGATTTTATTTACTTATTTGAGAGAGAGCTTGAGAGCATGCAGAAGAGTGGGGGAGGGGCAGAGGGAGAGGGAGAGGGAGAAGCAGAATCCCCCCTGAGTGCAGAAGCGAACACTGGGCTCCGTCCCAGGACCCTGAGACCAAGACCTGACCCGAAGTCATGCTTAACCAACTGAGCCACCCAGGTGCCCCTAGGGTACTTACTTTATAACACACAGATCCATACCTTGTTGCTGACTGGATTGGGCTTGATCTGAAATTTCTGATAACCTGCTTCACTCAAGTATCAAATAAGTAATGAGTTTTATTATAGGCTCTACTAATCAGTATAGCTTTTAAGCTTTTTGTATTGTGGTAAAATATACATAATAAAATTTACCCTTTTTAAGTGTACAGTTTAATGGCATTAAGTACGTGTATATTGTTGTGATCGACTTGGTACGTATTTCTAAGCTTACAAATACAGAAGTTGCCACTAGGTCCTTTTCTCATTGAACTAGAATATAATTTTTAAAAGAGCTGTTTAGTGAGCTCTTACCAGGTTCTATACTGTGTCACTTAACTGATTGATTCTAAAGAGGCAGAATTGGCTTATGTTGTCCTTGAAGTTCCTCTGTCTAGGTTAAGAAAAAGCAGACACTTCAACTCCAGTAACTACACTTAGCTTTCCACTGATCATCTTTATCACACGTATGGACTAAGATTCAAGGATGATTGTCACATGAACCACAAAAAGACAAACAAAGGAAATGCTTTTCTTATACCCAAGGTGAATATATTATCTTAGTCAATAGATGAGAAGAGTTTTTTGTGTGTTTTTTTTTAATAAGGGAACATCCTCATGAAATAATGTTAATTTTTGAAAGAACATAAAATTTCAGATATAAAAAGGTATTGGCTATGAAATTTATTATCATAAAATGGAAGAAAACCCACCAACAATAGATGAATGTTTGGTGCTCTGAATGCTGGACTTCTGGGTGGCTCTGTAATTACAGGTTTTCAACATGCAACTCCAGTTATAGGTTTATTAAATTTAGATGATCATGTAATATTATCATTGTAAATACTCAAATAATATAGAGGTATACAGGGTAAAAATAAAGTATCCCACGCCAGCCTCTCCTCCCTGGGGATAAAATCCATAACCACTAGGTAGATAGCCTTCCTTCCTTATTTCTGAGTATAGCCATAAATCTTCAATTTTTAAATATAAGTCTGATCATGATGCATATATTATGAAGCTTGATTTTTTTTTTTACAGTAGCACTGGAACTTATAATATCCCTCTACTTACATACCTCATTCTTTAACTATTGAATACCAGGAATTCTCCCTAACTGGATTAATTTTCCCTGTACTGATAAGCACTGAGGTGTCAGTTCTTACATATTAGGACAGGATTGCAGTGAATATATTCAGTGTTGTAACTCTTTATGTACATCTGCAACTATTTCTCTAGAATAGATAACCTGGAAGTGGAATTGCTTGGCTGAGGGGTTTAGGCATTTTTAAAATTAATGTGTGGTGCCCTTCATAAGGCTGTAACAATTTATATGATGTTACCATTGGTGTTTAGGAATACTCACTTCCTCGTAACCTCGCTATACTGAGTGTTGACACATATTTAAATACTTGTTGATCTAATGGGAAAAAATGCTCTCCTAATTATTTGTGAGCTTGCGTATATATTTTAGATTTATGCAGTGGGTGGCATTAGTATTTTGTATTTCTCTGTGGTTTCTGCTTCTGTCTTGTACTTGCTTTTTATATTTGTGGCTCTTGATTTATAGGAGTTCTTTAGGTTTTCTAAAAACTAACCCTTTGCTAAAAAAGTTAAGAGCTTTTGTTCCTATTCTGTTTGTCTTTTAGCTTTATGGTGATTTATTATATTAGTTTTTTAAAATTTTTAATTTACTTAAACTTGTCAATGCTTCCCTTTTCTGTATTGGGATTTGTATCTTGCTTTATAATAAATCTGAATACTAGTTCTTGCTTAATAATATTGTCTTAATAATAACAAAGGTATTATATGTTCTGTTTTATTTATAGCTTTTTTATAGTTAACTCTTCACTTTTATCTAGAATTTATCATGTGTCATGTATAGATCCAGCTTGATTTTCTTCAAATAGATAGCTAATTTTTTCCAAATAATACACTGAGCAGCATTATCTCTTTGCCAATTTACAGTGCCCACTCTATCACATACTAACTTTGCACACATACATGAGTTTGCTTCTGGCTTTTATTTGGCTCATTCCTGTGCTCCTCTATTTTTCTATCAAATTTCCTCTTTCAGAAGAATTTTGGAATTTCCCTGGTAAGTGGCATATCATAGTTTTTTTTAAAGATTTTACTTATTTATTTGGGAGAGAAGGAGAGAGAGCAGGAATGGGGAGGAGAGGCAGAGGGAGAGGGAAAAGCAGGCTTCCCGCTGAGCAGGGAGCCCGACTTGGGGCTCGATTCCAGGACCCTGAGATCATGAGCTGAGCTGAAGGCAGATGCTTAACCAACTGAGCCACCCAGGTGCCTGGGTATCTCATTGTTTTGATTTGCATTTCCCAGATGTTGAGTATCGTCTCATGTACTTATTGGCCATTTGTATATTTTTGGAGAAATGTCTGTTCAGATTCTCTATCCATCTTTTAATCAGCTTTTCTTTATTATTGAGTTGTGAGTCTTCCATAATTTTGGATATAAGTCCCTTATTAAATATAGGATATGCAAATATTTTCTCTCATTCTGAGTTGCCTTTTCATTTCCTTTTTAGATTTTAATTCCAATACAGTGTTATATTGGTCTCAGGGGTACAGTGTGGTGATTCAGCAATTCTATTACTCAGTCCTCATCAGGATAAGTGTACTCTCAATCCCCTTCACTTATTGCATCTTTATCCCCACCCATTGCCCTACTTATAACCATCAATTTGTTCTCTATAGTTAAAAGTATTTTGATAGGGATTGCATTAAATCTATAGATTGCTTTGAGAAGTACAGACATTTTAACAATGATCTTGCAATCCATGAGCATGGAATATCTTTCCATTTGTGTCATTTTCAATTTCTTTCATCAGTGTTTTATAGTTTTCAGAGTACAGGTCTTTCCTTTCTTTGATTAACTTTATTCCTAGATATTTTATTATTTTTGGTACAATTGTAAATAGGATTTTTTCTCAATTTCTCTTTCTGCTATTTCATCGTTAGTGTTTAGAAAAGCAACAGATTTCTGTACATTGCTTTTTGTGTCCTGAAACTTTACTGAATTCATTTATCATTCTAGTAGTTTTTGTTGTTGTTGAAGTCTTTAGGCTTTTCTATATATAGTATCATGTCAACTGCAAATAGTAAAAGTTTAACTTCTTCCTTACCAACTTGGATGCCTTTTATTCCTTTTTCTGTTTGATTTTTCTGACTAGGACTTTCAGTACTATGTTGAATAAAAGTGGTGAAAGTGGACATTCTTGTCTTATTCCTGACTTTAGTAGAAAATCTGTTTTTTCCCATTGAGTGTGATGTTAACTATGGGTTTTTCATATATGACCTTCAACATGTTGAAGTATGTTCCTTCAGAACCTACTTTGTTGAGGGTTTTTATCACGAATGGTTGTTTTACTTTGTCAAGTGCTTTTTCCATATCACTTGAAATGACCATATGGTTTTTATCCTTTCTCTTATTGCTGTGATTTATCACATCGATTGACTTATGAATATTGCCCCCCCCAGAATAAATTCCACTTAAGCATGGTGAATGATTTTTTTAATGTATTTTTAGATTGGTTTGCTAATATTTTGTGGAAGATTTTTGCAGCTATGTTCATGAAAGATACTGGCGTACGGTTTTCTTTTTTTTTTTTTTTTGTAGTGTCTTTATCTGGTTTTGACATCAGGGTAATGCTGGCCTTTTAGAATGAATTTGGAAGTTTTCATTCCTTTTCCATTTTTCACAATAGTTTGAGAAGAATAGGTGTTAACTCTTCTTTAAGTGTTTGATAGAATTTGCCTGTGAAGCCGTGTAGTCCTGGGCTTTTGTTTATTGGGAGCTTTTTGATTACTGATTCAATTTCATTGCTAGTAATCCATCTGTTCAAATTTTCTATTTTTCCTGATTCAGTTTTGGGAGGTTATATTTTTCTAGGAATTTTACCATTTCTTCTAGGTTAGGCCCAATTTGTTGGCATATAATTTTTCATAATAGTCTTTCAATTCTTTGTAATTCTGTGATATTGGTTATTTCTACTCTTTCATTTGTGATTTTGTTTGAGTCCTTTTTCTTTTTTCTTTTTCTTTTTTTTTTTCTTTGGAGTCTGGTAAAGGCTTACCAATTTTGTTGTTCTTTTCAAAGAACCAGCTCCTGGGTGCCTAGATGGCTGAGTCAGTTAAGCATCTGCCTTTGGCTCAAGTCACAATCCCAGAGTTCTGGGATCAAGTCCCACATTGGGCTCCTTGCTCAGCTGGGAGTCTAATTTGACCTCTTCCCTTCCCCCCACTCATTCTTTCAATCTCTCTCTCTCAAATGAATAAATGAAATCTTAAAAAAAAAATAAAAAATAGGGCGCCTGGGTGGCTCAGTGGGTTAAAGCCGCTGCCTTCGGCTCAGGTCATGATCTCAGGGTCCTGGGATCGAGGCCCACATCGGGCTCTCTGCTCAGCGGGGAGCCTGCTTCCTCCTCTCTCTGCCTGCCTCTCTGTCTACTTGTAATCTCTCTCTCTGTGTCAAATGAATAAATAAAATCTTTAAAAAAATAATAATAATAATAAAAAAATAAAAATAAAAAATAGCTCCTGGTTTCATTGATCTATTGTTTTGGGTTTGTTTGTTTTTGGTTTTGTTCCTATTTCATTTATTTCTGCTCTAATCTTTATTATTTCCTTCCCTCTGCTGATTAAGGGTACTGTTTGTTCTTTTTCTAGCTGCTTTACATATAAAGTTAAGTTGAGATTTTTCTTGCTTCTTGAGGTAGGCCTGTATTGCTATAAATTTCTCTCTTAGAACACCTTTTGCTGTATCCCAAAGATTTCAGACTGTTTTGTTTTCATTTTCATTTATCTCCATATATTTTTTATTTTCTTCTTTGATTTCTTGGTTGACCCATTCATTGCTTAGTAGCATGTTATTTAACCTCCATGTATTTGTGCTCTTTCCGGATTTTTTCTTATGATTGAGTTCTAATATAGCATTGTGGTCAGGAAAGATGGATGGTATAAGGTCTTCCATCTTTTTGGATGTGTTCAGATTTTTTTTGTGGCCTAATATGTGATCTGTTCTGGAGAATGTTCTATGTACACTTGAAAATAATGTGTATTCTGCTGTTTCAGGAGGGATTTTTGTGTGTGGGGGTGTTTTGAATATATCTGTTACATCTGTCTAGTTTAGTCAAAGTCACAGCTTCCTTGTTGATTTTCTATTTGGAAAATCTATGCATTGACGTAAGTGGGGTGTTAAAGTCCCCTACTGTTATTGTATTACTATCAAGTAGTTCCTTTATGTTTGTTATTAACTGCTTTATGTGTTTGGGTTCTCCCATGTTTAGTGCATAAATATTTACAGTAGTTGTATCTTCTTGTTGGATTGTTCCCTTTATGGTTATACAATGACATGCCTTATGACAGTCTTTGTTTTAAAGTCTGTTTTGTCTGATAAGAGTATTGCTACTCTGGCTTTCTTTTGACATCCTTTTGCATGATATATGTTTCTCCATCCCCTCACTTTCAATCTGCAGGTCTCTTTAGGTCTCAAATGAGTCTCTTCTAGGCAGCATGTAGATGGGTCTTGTTTTTTTATCCATTTCAATCACCCTATGTTTCTTGATTGGAGCATTTAGTCCATTTACATTCAAAATAATTATTGATAGTATGTTTTTATTGCCCTTTTGTTATTTGTTTTATGGTTGATTTTGTAGTTTTTCTCTGTTCCTTTCTTCTCTTGCTCTCTCATTATTTGGCTTTTTAGTGCTATACTTGATTTGTTAATTTTATTCTTTGCATATCTATTACTGGTTTTTTATTTGTGGTAACCATTGGTTTGTATATAACATCTTCTGCATATAGCAGTCTGTTTTAAACTGATGGTCATCTAAGTTTGAACCTGTTCTTTACTCCTCTCTCCACATGTTTTAGATACGTAGTGTCATACTTTACCTCCTTTTATTTTGTGAGTCCCTTGACTGATTTTTTATAGAGAGAAGCACTCCTTTTGTGCTTCTTACTTTTCTTGCTCATATGTATGGTCTTTCCTTTCCATCTAAAGAGTCCCCTTTAGGGCGCCTGGGTGGCTCAGTGGGTTAAAGCCTCTGCCTTCAGCTCAGGTCATGATCTCAGGGTTCTGGGATCAAGTCCCGCATCAGGCTTTCTGCTCAGCAGGGAGCCTGTTCCCCCCACCACCAGCCCCCCCCCGCCTCTCTGCCTACTTGTGATCTCCCTCTCTCTGTCAAATAAATAAAATCTTTAAAAAAAATTTAAAAAATAAAAATAAAGAGTCCCCTTTAACATTTCTTGTAGGGCTGGTTTAGTGTAATGAATGTCTTTAACTATTGTCTCGGTAACTCTTTATCTCTGCTTTTATTCTGAAAGATAGCCTTGCTGAATAGAGTATTTTTTGCCTGCTGGTTTTTTCCTTTCAGCACTTTGAATATATTGTCCTACTCCCTTTCAGCTTATGGGGTTTCCTTCACATGTAACTGTTTTCTCTTGCTGCTTTTAAAATTCTCTCTTTATCACTACTTTTTGCCATTTTAATTACTATGTTTCTTGGTATGGACCTCCTTGGGTTGTTTTTGTTGGGGGATCTCTGTGCCTCCTGGATCTGGATTTCTGTTTTCTTCCCTGGATTTGAGAAGTTTTCAACCATTATTTCTTAAGATAAATTTTCTGCCCCGTACTCTCTTCTGAGATCCTTGTAATGTACATGTTATTACATTTGATGATGTTGCTAAGTTCCCTAAGTCTATTCTCATTTTACGTAATTTTTTTCTCTCACCTGCTCAGCTTATTTTTCATCCCTCTGTCCTCAAGATTGCTGATCCATTCTTCTGCTTCCTCTAATTTGCTATTTATTCCATCTAGTATATTTTAAATTTTATTTATGGTGTTCTTTATCTCTGATTGATTCTTTCTTATCTCTTTGTTAAGGGTCTCACTGATGTCCTCCAGTCTTTTCTCAAGTCCAGTGAGTATCTTTATGATTATTACTTTACATTCTCTATCAGGTAAATTACTTATCTCCATTTTGTCTGGCTGTCTTGCTGTGATTTTGTTCTATTCTTTCATTTGGAACATATTCCTCTGCTCCTCATTTTGTCTGCCTCTCTGGGTCTGTTTCTATGTGTTAGGAAAGTCAGCTATGTCTCCTTTTCTTGAAATTAATGGCCTTATGAAGAAGAGGTCCTGCTCTGCAGTGCAGTATCGCCCCATTCACTAGAACTTGGCACGTGAGGCACGTCTCCTGTGTGTGTTTATTGTGCCCTGCTATTGGGGCTGAGCTGCTTTTTTGTTTGTCAGAGATACAGTAACACCAAACTGCAGGGTGCTTCCCCTGAATTTTCCCCTGGAAAGCTTTCATTAGTAGGCAGGGCTGCAGTCAGACCAAATGTCTTCCTCCAGCCTACTGCTGGAGCCAGTCTCATTGGTGTGTATGGTTATCTTTCCCTTTCCCTGGGGCAGGAGTCCTTCTGCAGTAGTGCTGGCCTCTGTAAGGGCTACTTGCATGCTGCCTGGCTTGTGGTACCACTTTGGATGGACTCTGGCCAAGAGCATATTAGAGGGGGCATATCCACAATGTGAGTTGGGGCAGGACTCACAGTGTTACCAAGTTTTGCAGCTGGTTCTCTTCAAGAGGGGACCTGCTACTGCCAGGACCAAGGTCAGTCAGGTTGGTGTGGGTGGATCCACAAAGTGATGTGGGGAGAGGCATGGTATTAGCAAGGTTTGTGCTCATTTTCTGTGGGAGGGGACCTCCTCTGCAGGGACTGAGGCAAGCCTGGCTGGAGGGGGCAGGGGAGGCATGGTGTTAGCAAGTTAGGAAGCTAGTATAGCATCATGCTGTTTTCCACAGGTGGCTATGTGTTTATGCTGGGGGTCAGGGGAAGGAAATGGCACCTGCCAACTCTTTTGCTCCTGGAGGAGTCTCCCATTGATCTCTGTCCTCCAGGACTCCCTCTGAGATTAGTAAACATTTCTCCCTCCCATATGTCCCAGGTGTTTTTCAAACTGCTGCTTCTATGCTATATCTTTGCAGGGTGTTTCTGTGCTGTCTTCTTGAGGGTGGAGACTGTTTCCTCTTGCTCTCCTGGCTCTCGCAGAGGGAGCCTGCTGATTTTTAACATTCTTTTAAGACCTACTGGCTGTAAGAACTCGAAATTTTGCTCCATGCATGTTCTCTGGTGTAAGGATCTGTTTCTCTCCCCTCTTCACATTAGTGGTGTCCCTCCCTCCAGAGGACATTCCTTTGTGTCCATTTAGCTATGGACCCTATCTCTGCCCTTCCTACCCTCTTTAATATGACCCCTTCTCTTCATTTACTTATGGAGTTTGTTCTGCCAGTCTCCAGGTCATTTTCTGGGTTACTTACAGTGATATAAGTATTATCTAGTTATAACTGTGGTATGAAGTGAGGTAAGGGTCCTCCTATTCAGTCATCTGCCATCAATCCCCAACTATTATATTTTCTTGGTTGTGTGTTTTTAAGCATGATTTTTAAAAAGATTTTGATGCTGTTCAGTATATTGATTTTTTTTTTCTGTTGCTTATGCTTTTGGTGTTGCATCTAAGGAGGTTTTCCTAACTTGTGAAGATATTTTCTCCAAGAGGTTTATAGTTTTAACTCTTATCATCATGAAGTTCATCTCAAGTTCATTCTTGTGCCATGTAAGGAAGGAATCCAATTTCATTCCTTTGCATGTGAAGTGCTGTTACCCTAGTGTCATTTCTTTAAAGTACTATTTTTCCCATTGAATTATCTTAGTCTTTCTGAAAATTAATGGACTATGATTGCCAGGCTTTATTTCTAGACTCTCAGTTTTTTTCCATTGATCTCTATACATCTATACTTAGTCCTGTACCACATTGTCTTGATTACTGTAACTTTTCAGTAAGGATTGAATATCAATTTCCAGCCGTGTTTTTCTTTTCAAGGTTGTTCTAGCTATTCTAGGTCCGCTGCTTTTCCAAATGAATATAGGAAAAGCCAGGAAGTATTTTTGTAAGAATTTTGTTGAATCTGTAGATTGATTTAGGGGGTATTGCTATCTTAACAATATTACATTTTCCAATCCATGAATATGGGATATCTTTCCATTTACTTATATCTTCTTTATTTCAACAATGTTTTATCATTTTCAGAGTATAAATTTTATACTTCTTTTATTGAATCTTAATATTTCTTTTGGGTGCTATTCTAAATACAGTTGTCTTCTTAATTTTGTTTTTTTTTTTTTGTTCATTGGTGGTGCTTAACATAGTTTTAATTCACATTCATTGTATTTCAAATGAAGTTAGACATCTTTACTGGATAACTGTTTAAGGGCTATTTGCATTTCTTTCATATGGTGTGTTTATTCCTATCTTTTACCCATTTTCCTATGAGGTCATATTTATTTTTAATCTTTATATCCTCTAATAAGCACATTTATTTTTATTTTTTTAAAGATTTTATTTATTTATTTGACACGGAGAGAGAGATTACAAGTAGGCAGAGAGGCAGGCAGAGAGACAGGGAGAGGAGGAAGCAGGCTCCCTGCTGGGCAGAGAGCCCGATGCGGGCCTTGATCCCAGGACGCTGAGATCATGACCTGACCGAAAGCAGAGGCTTTAACCCACTGAGCCACCCAGGTGCCCTAATAAGCACATTTAAAATGAATTTTCCTCTCAGTATCATTTTTTTTAAAGATTTTATTTATTTATTTGACAGAGAGAGAGATTACAAGTAGGCAGAGGCAGGCAGAGAGAGAGGAGGAAGCAGGCCCCCCGCTGAGCAGGGAGCCCGATGCGGGCCTCGATCCCAGGATGCTGAGATCATGACCTGAGCCGAAGGCAGAGGCTTTAACCCACTGAGCCACCCAAGCGCCCTCAGTATCATTTTAGAACATTATTTTCAACATTACTGTATCACTTTTTTTATGGGTTGAATTGTCCAAGATATAAACCCTGAGACCGAGGTTTCAAACAGTAGTTGTATTGGGTAATGCTCTTTAGAGTTATCCCTGGAAACCATAGAGAAATGTAGGATTAGGGAGAAGAAGTCGAACTTTCATGCAGTTGTAACAAAAGTCTCAATAAGTCCCCGATTTACTTAGAAGTTTAGATGGCCTTTCAGAGGTATCTCGAATTGAGTCAAGGAGACTGGTCCATTTAACCCATTTCCATCAATCACTGGAGATGAGCTGTGCCTAGGGAGGTGGTATGATCTTGGGGTAGCCATGAGCCATAAGCAGACAACACTCTCAGCAGCTGGGGTAATGAATGAAACATGGAGAGGGAATGTGATACCATTCCACAGAAACCACTGTATTTTTATAATGTGATAATAATGTTTTTACAGTATACTATAGCACAGTAATATTTTTCTATGAAGCAAACATTGAACTGTATGTTGTGTATGTTATATATGACTTTTCTAAAGAAATTTCTAATATCCTCGTTTCTAGGACCGGTAAAAGCCCTCCTAAGAAATATTATTCTTAGAGATTAGCAGGAATTGCTTTCCCTAAGTTTTGAAAGTTTTGAAAGTGGGTACTAGATTTTCAGTGGTTTAGATGGTATGATCTAATAAAAGAAAGTTGAATCTAGTCTTCTGCCTTTTGCTTGGTTTGATATTCTGCATTATTTATCTTTCTGTTACTTTTTCTATAAAATGGGACTTACAAGGTTTGCTCTGAAACCTAAGCAGGACCATAAGAGAGAGTCTTGGTTCCTGGTACTCAGTTACTAGAGTAGTATTAGAAAACATGTGCATTTAACTGAACACATTTAAAATTAAGGGAAAGATCAGGTTTTATAGATTCTGTCCATCACACCAGTTAGTGAACTGGACTCCTTAGAAACATGAGATTGGGGACATGACTTTCTTCTTACTTCAATTATCTTAGTTTTTCACTTTATTCTTATATTTGGTACAAGCTTCTTACAATATTGAGTATACTTTTTAATATTTAAAGAAAAATTTTCTTGTCCAATAAAACTTCTAAATTCAGACCAACTTCTTCAACTTTAGTATTTGTAGTAGACACGAGTCTTCTGATGTCCTCAGATTGCCTTGGCATTACCCGCCTCCCAGACCAATCTGCCACCAGTGTTTGACCTTTTACCTGCCTTGGCAATGCTGGATTCTTCTCCTTGGCTGCTGCCTTGAAGCTGAGTCAGCCAGCTACTTGCACTGAATCTCTGGCTTCCCTCACCATTGGACCCTGGACTACGCTCTGAATTCCTGACGGGTTCCCGGACAAGCTGGATAAGGCAATCTGAAAGTCTAGAACAGTTAGATCCTTCTGAGTGAACCTTGGCAATGGGAAATAGAAATCAGAAGAGAACTAGGTAGATCCCTTTTTTCTCCCTCCCATGGAATACTCTATCCCATGGTTTCTTCTTGAAGCCAATCTGGTGAATTCCAGGCTACCAAACAAAGCATCTGTCAAGCAAACTGTTGTGTGGTTTGGGGTTTCTTTGTGAAATAGCTATTGACATTTTATTTTCACATCCCTACTTCCCTTCTTTTTTTTTTTTTTTAAGATTTATTTGTTTATTTATTTGACAGAGAGAGAGAGAGAGAGAGAGAGAGAGAGGAGAAAGCAGGCTCCCCACTGAGCAGGAAGCCCGATGTGGGCCTCAATCCCAGGACCCTGAGATCATGACCTGAGCTGAAGGCAGAGGCTTTAACACACTGAGCCACCCAGGCGCCCCCCTACTTCCCTTCTTTCTTCACCTGTGCTGCCCCATACCCCATCCCAAAATAGTGCACCAACATCTTTATCCTTGGCTCAGCCTCAGGGTTTTGTTTTTGTTTTTTGTTTCTTTGTTTTGTTTTTTTGAGAATTTTTAAGGCATTCTGCACCTACCAGAGAGCAGATTGATCCAATACAGGAGGAAAAATTGTTTTCTTAAGATATGATGAGGGGTGCCTGGGTGGCTCAATCAGTTAAGTGACTGCCTATGGCTCAGGTCAGATCCTGAGGTCCTGGGATCAAGCACTGTCAGGCTCCCTGCTCAGGGAAGAGCCTGCTTCTCCCTCTCCCTCTGCCTGCCACTCTGCCTACTTGGGCTCTCTCTCTATTTCTCTGTCAAATAAATAAATAAAATCTTTTTAAAAAAATATGATGAAAGATGTTACACTTTAAATATTTTAAAGGATAATGTTAGCCACGTGTGATTATTTTTTTTTCACATGCTGACTAGAAACTAAAATCCCCATAAACAGCAACTCCATTGTAAGTGTTACACTTCCCCAGTACTATTATATGACTCCTTTGAATTTAAAGTTTCCTTTGACAAAAAAGTATTCAAAAGCTGAGAATGTTAGAAAAAAACTATGTATTTGTTTCTACTGTTATTTAAAGTTAATTGAAAAACATATTAAAGGACATTAACAAAGATCCTGAAGATCCCTAATGACCTTTAGCTGAGATTTTTTGTTGTTGTTGCTAATATTCTTGACACTTTCCATTAAACCTACTGTGCACACTTAGTTTCCATCATTTAATAACATCAGTAACATCAAAATGTAATCTCCGGTAATTAGATTTGCTAATTGCTACTGATTATGAGCCATTTTGATCAAATTCCGTGTCATTTTTTGCTTCCGTTGCCTTGTCTATAGATCCGCAAATTAACCCTATTGTTTGAAACAAGTGTATCAATGTCAATTAGGTAATCAGCAATATTATAGATATTTCTGACACTTAAAGAAGTAAAGGAATTTTAGAGTTTGAATCAAGCCTCCCATGTGTGCCTTAATCCGAAATGTCACATTTTTGCTTATAAAAAAGTATAAAAAAGATTTTAAAACTGTTTTGGGGCTCCTTCAAATCTTGCAGAAAAATAACTCAGTGAGTTGGTGGCACCAAATCACTAACTTGTAAGCTGTAGTTCCTGATCTTTGTGTGTATGTGCATATAATTAGGTATTTGGACAACTTCAGTAAATAGTAGATGAGATCAGCTAAATTCATAGACACAAACAGGATCTGTAACCAGATTAGCCTACAATGTTGCCATCATGTTATCTGCTAATAGCTACTAAGCAGCTTTGTTTGGTTTGCAGCCCAAATGTTACTTTTAGAAAATTGGTAATTTGGATTGAAAAATGTAGATAGTTAAAATTTTTAAAAATGGAGCCCAATCCTGGTTTTACATAGTCATATATTTATAACCTCATTAGCATACTATTTATAAAATGCAAGTTCATTTAGTTTTTAGCACAATTGTACTTATTACTGCTATCCTCCATAAACATGTTTTTGGAATATTAAAGAGTAGGTGATTGGAAAGTTCCTCCCGTCTCTGCTGAAACCTGTACCTGCACTTTCCAGTGGTTACCTCATTGCCTTAATTCTGTCTTAATGCACTGTCACTTGTAACTGTGATAATTAACTTTGCAGTTGCCTTTTTTCCCCCAAAATGGGTTTAAGTTTATTTTCTTATTACAAAAGTAACACATGTTCATTGTAAAAAAAAAAAATTTTTTTTCAAACCAAAAATCCCAGGAATAAGGAAGAAGATGAAAATCATCCATAATTCTGTTGTCCAGACCTAGTCACTATTCACACTTAGGCTTATGTGCTTCCATATTCTTTGCATGCTCACATATATATTTATATTGATGTCTGATTAGAGAAGGGGTAATAAAATAATACTGATTTGTAACCTTTATTTTAAAATGTAATGTCATCTGTCATGGCATTTTTCCATACTTAAAATTCTACATCATTGTTTCTTATGACAGTATTGCATTCTCATCCTTTGATCAATATCCTTTATTTTAGCTGTCCCTATAAAGGGCATTTCAGTTGGTTTTTTTTCTCAGCAATAATAACAGGTAGTATTTATTGAGTGCTTACCCAATTCCTGGTTGTGTTCTAGGTGTTTTTCATTTCTTTGCTTATTTATCCTCAAAATTTTATGAGGCAGGTACTAGTCTTATCTCTACTTTTCACATGAAGAAGCTGAAGCACCGAAATTGTAACTTAATTTGCTCAAGGTCACATGGCTAAGAAGTTTGAGTCAGGGTGTTGAATCCAGACAGGCTGGCTCCTGAGCTCCAAGCTCTAACCACCGCTCTGTAAGTGTTTCCCTTATAAACAGCATCACAGTGACTATTCTTGAGCATACATTTTTCACACTTCAGTAATTATTTTCTTTGGATGTACTTTTGGAAGTAGACTTGCCTGGTCAAGGAATATTAGTATTAGCAAATCTTTTCTTCATTGAGAGGGCGCACCGTTTCATGCTGTGGGCAGCAGTCTAGGACTGTGTCTCCTTTCCCACACCTTCTCCAACGCCAGTGGTATCCTACCTGGACGTGTTTGCCAATATAATAAGTGAACATTATTTCTTTTTAAAATTCTTGTTTATTTGATTATTGTGAGGTTTAATATATTTAAAAGCCTATTTTCCCAAATAGCTTTACTTTTGTCAATTGTCTTTTCATTCTTTTTTCAGTTTTTCTATGATGGCTCTCTTGTTGTTGTTACCGATTTGTAGGAGCTCCTTTTGAGTATCATTATTAATTTATTGTTACACATTGGAAATATTTCTCACAGCTTATAATTCATATAATTATAATTCAAGTTATATGAATTCATATAATTCATATTAGAACCTCATATTTCTTTTGCCATAAAGAAGTTGAGAGACTTTATTAATCATTTGTGTTGTTTGGGTTTGATGTTATGCTTAAAAGGCCTTCAATCTCAAGGTTATAAGAATATTTACCTACTGTATAACTAACCAGTAACTGTATACTAACAGTAATAAAAGTAATAACTATTTTTGAGGTTTTGTACTTTAATATTTACACTGAGAATATATGTGAACACTGTTTTACAGCCAGTATGCTATGGGAACCTAACAGCTGTTAAATATTCTCTTAGATTTTTTCTTAAGGTATATGCCATTTTTTAACATTTAGGTACTCAATTTTAGTGAAATTTATTTTGGAATAAGGTATGATTTAAGGATACAGTTTTTCTCTGAATAGTTAACCTGTTAACCACACAGTATCTAGAGAGTAATTCATGCTTTGCCAAGTAATTTGAAATGGCACTTTTATCATTATATCAAGTTCTTAAATATATTTTGACTTTCTCTGGGCTGTGTTCCACTACCCTGATCTGTCTGCTTCTCTGGTGCTAGTGTCATACACTTTATATTTTAATGACATGCATAGTGTTTTTCCATTTAATTCTCTTCCAGGATTGTTCTGGGTAATTATGGCATATTTTCTTTCAAAAGAACTTCAGCATATTTTTCTAGATCCAAAAATTCCCAATGAACTTTTAGGTTTTTTCAGATATAGTTGAAATATTTAATATTGAGTCATTCATTTAATAAAAGGATGTATCCCCTTATTTGGTCCAGTTTTAACTTATGTATTTTTGTTTTATAAAATTGGAGAGTCTTGAAAAAATATGTAAAATTACAAAGTGTACAGTGAAAAATCATCCATTAATTGTATTACTTAAAAATAATGACTTTAAATTTTTTATCTGTTTTCTTCCAGCTTTTCCCCCAGGTGTACATACTTTTTTTTTTTTTTAAGATTTTATTTATTTATTTGACAGAGAGAGATCACAAGTAGGCAGAGAGGCAGGCGGGGGTGGGGGGGGGAAGCAGGCTCCCTGCTGGGCAGAGAGCACAATGTGGGACTCCATCCCAGGACCCTGAGATCATGACTTGAGCCAAAGGCAGAGGTTTAACCCACTGAATCACCCAGGCGCCCCAAGGTGTACATACTTTTTAAAAATTTTATCAGTGTTCTATCTCATGTATACTTTTCTCCTGCATTTTTACGAAACATTAAATTATAAATCTCTTCCATGTCACTGAAATCCATTGGTTTACATCATTTTATAATTGCTCATAGGCAGGCCTTTTTATACAGAAAATGACAGACTTGTATTTATTAAATTCTGTGTGTGTACAACAAGTACAGTCATCTGTTTCTCATGGGGAATCCAAAATCATAGTTGGTAGTCTCATACTTTTATGGGGAAAAAACTGAAGTATATGAAATGTCAGTTTTTAGGATTACAGAACTAAAATAGAACTGATAGACTCTATTTTGGTCCATTCTAATTGAAACTTGGAAATAGGCAAGAGAATACTCAATTGCTTTTTAAGGAGAGTAAAAACCAAATTAGTGTTGAAAGATTTCTACATTACTGTTGTTCCTTGGATTTGTTATCAGATGGATTGAAGTATTAAGTTGACCATGTAAAATCGCTATTTTTCTACTTTAAAATGGCCAAATACTGAAATCCTTATAATTCAATCTAATAGTAAGCTCAAGTCTGTTTCTAGTATTATCAGCTAAGACCATGAATTTGGATCATAAGAAATTAAAATATGCATACTGAAAAGAGTACTATAAATCTTCCATTAGATGTCCACTTATTTTTTTTTCAGAACTCATGATGTTTTATAAGTTAATATAAACCATACATACTGTTGCTTCTGATATTCTGTGTGAAGGGTAAACTGTATTACTTTAGTGGTAATAATGATACTTCAGACCTTGGTTTTTCAAACAGAAGTAATCAGAAAAGGTGTTTTTTGACCTTTTGACCTCACTTGAGAGATAGCAGTAGATCTGTAAGTGGTTGCTCAGCGTATTGCTTGTTCATTATAAATGAAATAAGCAACCAATAGTATTGAAAAATATTCAGTGTAATTTATATTTTTTCCTTATGTGAAATAATATACTTTGTTATATTGCAAGGAGCAGTGATTTTTTTCCTGATAATCTTAGATTAGTACATTATAAGTCAGTGCTGTTATGAGAAAGGATGAAATAGATGGTTTGTAGGTCTTTTACCACATCACTGTGATGCAATGTTTTTAAAATGCGTGAACTCTTCTCTGGAATATACCTCTCTAGAGAAATAACCAGGCTTAGTGGTTGAACATTGCTGATTGGGGCCAGAGTCAAAGATTTCTTATCCTTTTAAAAATAATCCCTAGAGCCCTTCAGTCTCTGTGGGAATGCAGTGATTAAGCAATAACATCTGTCTGGCAGTTAATGATCATTTGGAGAAATATATGGTCCAGCATAAATTTGAGGTCCTTTAAGTCAGTTGGTTATTTATTAAAGAGAAATGCCCAGCCAGAAGACATCAACACTACTCTGTTAAATACTACTTTAAAAGCTAAAATTGCATGTTTCTTTTCTAACATACTTTCAAAGGACTTCTGCATTCATGATTTGTTTATTTCTGATATCAGTTTTAGAGAGCAAGCCAGATGATTTCATTTATAAAAGCCGACATGAGGCTCCATGGGGTGGCTGGTAGTGGGGGATGGGTGTCAATGATTGGCCACAAGTTATATAACTACTAAGCAGGAAGACTAAGAATAGGGTGTCTATGAACTCCTAGTCTGCTATGTTTTCTACTAGATCACATGTATTTTTAAGATAATATTATAGATGTTGTTTACTGCACCGTACTTTTTCTTGCCAGTCATGGGTTGTGGGATTAATGATCTGTGTTGTACCCCTTGGCTTAATGTGGCCCATGTGTGTGTAAAGTACAGGCTTGAAAAACATGAAAGAATTTAAAGCAAATAGTCTTTTCTTTGGGAGCAAAAAGCAAATGCAGATTCTAATAATTCTGTTTTTCTTATTTTAAATGTCTCTAAAAGAAAAAGTGAAACCAAGATCGTTTTACTAATAGAGTACTAATGCCATGTGTCTTGTTCAACGTAATCTTGAAAATTGCTCTGACCTTTTAAACTCCCTGAATCATCATCCAGTAATGACAAGTGGCAAATTTAGGCATACATACAAAAGTAAAATACATATATATATGTGTGTGTGTGTGTATATATGTATACATATATATATATACACATATATATACACACACACAGAGAGAGAGAGAGAAGGGGAGTTAGGGAGGGAGAGAGAGAGGCATGTTTCTTAGCTGTTGACAAAATCCAGTGGCAAATTTATACTCAACATTGTATGTGGGCGTGTGTATGTACACTTACATAATAGCCTACAGAAATGATTATCTAACACCTTCATGTCTCCCTTCTGCATATACACTCGCATTTTATTTTCTCCCATGGGGTTTAGTGTAGAGACTCAGTCTTGGAGAAACAAAATTTTCCTTTCTCTGTTTTTAACTAGCTTTGACTTCGAGCAAATCTTAATTTTTCTAACTCGCTATTTGCTACTAGATATGTAAATTTCTTTTCAGCAGTAAGATTTTTATTATTTTAGTTTTCTATAATTGTTAATTACTAATTTGGTGAATTTATTAATTTGCCAAATATTTTTAAAGCATATACCATGTGCCAGCAGGCTATGTATGAGATCTTGGCAAAACATTATGGTTTTGCCCTCAGGGAACTATACAATATGGGGAAAAAAAGAGATTCCTTAAATAATTACTGAATTACAGTTGTGACATGTGTTGCAGTGGAATAATGGAGTTCCTGATCATGTGAATATATGAATGTGTATGCCAGAGACGTGACTTGCTTGTGCGTCACTCAAACTTAGTTGACTTAGGTGTCTCCTTTTTAATGCGCTCCACAGCTCCCTGCCAGATCTCTTCATCTCTTCTTTGGCTAGTTTTGATAACTTCTGGTTTTTCTTTACCCACTTAGAATTATGTATTTAAAGAATATGATCATACCCCTCTCTTGCTTACAAAACCTCCATTCAAGACTATCTCTTTCCCCTCCTAGGGCACTCAAAGACTTTAATGATTTGGTTTGTGATTTCTTGTGGAGCCTCAACTGGTTGGTTCTATTTCCCAAGAGCTCTCCATCCAGGATTTGGAGATAGGCAACTGTAATTAAATTAGAGGAAAATCTGGGGGCTGTGCTAGAGTTTAGAAGTCATTCTAATTTATTTCTTGAAAACAAAAACAAAAAAAAAAAAAACAAAAATGGGCAAACTCTTCAAGAACAGTAGCATCCTGGAGAATGTCCATAGTTAAGGGATTGGAAAAAAAAAGTTGGAGAGATCATAGGAATATAAGCTGTGTAGCAGCACCAAAGCCAAAGAAAATAGAACCTCAAAGAAAATGGGTGAACTATAGAAAGGGATCAAGAAGAAAGAGAACTGAGGAACATGTCCTGGATTTGAAGATGTAGAGGTCATTCAAACCAATAATTGCAGACACATAATGACACTTTATATGGTTTCCAAAAGAACAATCTTCTGAATAACACTCATTGAGAAAATATTATGAGAACCAAATGTTATATGGGGAAAAACTTAACTCTTTGGAATCAGAAAAGAAACCACTGTGTCTGGAATCTTTACTCATTTAAGATGTATTAATATAAATTGTGACTGACTCAATTTTCAAACTTAAAATTCTCAACTTTTTACCATCTCATACAGTCTTTGTTAAATTTGTCATGCCACCTCTAAGTTTTCCATGAGAGAGCAAAAGGGGGAAATGTGAAGGTAGGTTTGTTTTCTGGTTTAAATTCCAAAATCAGAATGTAAATGAATGATGACCTAATTTTATATGAGTTTTATAGAATCTGACTGAATAACATGTTTGCTATATGTATACATAGTTGATTGGAATATTTTTGTGTTGGATTGGGCTCAAGTAGGTTAAATCACTTTGGTTTTTAAAGATTTAACTATTACAACTAGAAATAAAGAGACCCCAGTCATGATTAAAGACTAATAGAATATTTAAAAGCAGACTGGTCTTAATGGTGTCTTGTTCTCCTTGATGTTGCTGATGAGCAAAACTTTTTCCCTTCTAATGAGCCAAGAGAATTACTTCATTGGATCATGGGAACAATTTCTGTGATAAAGCAAAATGTAATAAGACTTACAGTTCAGGTTTTATATAATTTAATAAAGAAAGGTAGTATCGGGGCGCCTGGGTGGCTCAGTGCGTTAAAGCCTCTGCCTTTGCCTCAGGTCATGATCTCAGGGTCCTGGGATCGAGGCCCACATTGAGCTCTCTGCTCAGGAGGGAGCCTGCTTCCTCCTCTCTCTGCCTGCCTCTCTGCCTACTTGTGATCTCTCTCTCTGTGTCAAATAAATAAATAATAATAAATCTTTAAAAAAATATATTGCCAGACTGTCTCAGTTTTAAATTTTGCTCCATTGCTTTCCAAGAATGAGACTTGAGGCAAGTTATTTAACCTCTCATTTCTTTATCTTTAGGGATAAAAATACTAACTCTCTTACATAGTGGCTATCTTACATAGCTATTTTACATGTCTAAAAATACATAGCTATCTTACATATTATGAACATATATGAGTGTATACATGGATATATATATTTACATAATATACGTGAAACTTGGAACAGTTCCTGGAATGTACTAATATTATTATTATTGCTTAGTGATTTTCTAAAAAAAAAAAAAGTAAATTATCTGCAGTTTGCAAATTTACCCATCATGGTATTTCAGATCAGTGACAGTATTAAAATGGCGAATTTGTTCTTAAAAGAGGACATAACTCAGTGTCTTAGGAGAAAGAGAAGCCCAGGGGCTATATAAAGTTGGTACTGTTATATCCTAGATTGTTATTACGATATTCATTTCTACTGTAAAATGTAATGTCCATGAGCATCGATTAACCTAGGGGATTAATCTTTCTTATAGACATACTTTTAAACATAGAAAGCAAATATTCCTTTCATTTATTTCAATGTATTACTTTCCTAGACCTTTTTTTGTTTTCATCTTTTCAGAGACTCTCCTAAGTCCTAAACTCTCTTGCTTTTGGCAGCTCCATACCACATCATCTCAAACATGTTCAAATGCACCCACAATCCATATTATTCATAACATATTTTTAAAATTGATTTTTATTGAGCCGTGATTAAATAACTGATACAGTATTATATTTTAAGACATTAAAGTGTTAACCAATTTTTAATTTTGTAGTCTTCAGGGATTTTTTTCGGCTTCTTTGTTTGTTTGAGGGGTTTTTTTTTACATTTTGCAATCCTGAGATCTCAGACATTTTTATTGTCTCATAAAAACTCTTAAGCCGTAGGCTCTCTATCTAATGGATGAAATGGTCCTATTCCAAATCTAATTATCTTAGAGAAACCAAGGTGACTCAGGGAAATAGTAGTTTATCTTCAGCTATGCCCTGAATTTATCCCTTCCTTATTCCGTGTGCTCAATCAGGTACACATCTTCATTCTCTCTACATAAAATCAGGTTTGTGTGAAGAAATGAAAATGCTTCCCTTACTGGAGAGTTCGTGTTTACCTTAAGAGATAGCAGAATTAGATTAAGTTAGATTGATGTACTAAAAATCTAAGATGGGGTGCCTGGGTAGTTCAGTCTGTTAAGCTTCCAACTTGATTTCAGCTCAGGTCATGATCTCAGGGTTGTGAGATCGAACTCCACATTGGGCTCTGGGCTCAGTGCAGAATCAGCTTGTCCCTCTCCCTCTCTCTGCTTGCTTTCCTTTTCTCTCTCTCAAATAAACAAAATCTTTAAAAAATAAAATAAAAATCTCATATGTCCAAAGCCCAGTATACAACTTATAGGTTGGGTTTGCTTACGTATGTCAAACAGTCTGGATAATGGGAAAATGGGATGGTATGGGAGTTTAAAGACTGGAATATTTTAAGCTTAATTAATATTAAATAGAGGAACACTGGGTTATTAGTTTTACAACTTAGTTTTTCTTTCTTGAAAATGGCTTCAAAGAGGGACAAAAGGGCGCCTGGGTGGCTCAGTGGGTTAAAGCCTCTGCTTTCGGCCCAGGTCATGATCTCAGGGTCCTGGGATCGAGGCCCACATCGGGCTCTCTGCTCCGCAGGGAGCCTGCTTCCCCCTCTCTCTCTCTGCCTGCCTCTCTGCCTCCTTGTGATCTCTCTCCCGCTGTGAAATAAATAAATAAAATCTTTAAAAAAAAAACAAAACAAAACAAAAAAAAAAACAAAGAGGGACAAAATACTAGTGAATCTCGGCCCTTTTTCTTTTTAGTCCTTATGTTATCAATTCTACTTACTCAAAATGTAAACCTACACATAAACTAAAACCTAGGCACTTGTTTTAGTAGATGGTGTTGGAAACTGGCTTCTTTAACATGGAGAAAAAAGGAAACGGGATACCTAACTAGCATCATGTCCAAAGGTAGACTCTGGATGGACTCAAGGTCTAAATATGAAAGGAAAAATTATAAAAATGAACAGAAATAGAGGAGGATACTGTTGTGATCTAGGGGAAGGGAAGACCTTCTTCAAAAAATAAGATCTCCGGGCACCTGGGTGACTCAGTTGGTTAAGCAACTGCCTTTGGCTCAGGTCACAATACTGGAGTCTCAGGATGGAGTCCCGCATTGGGCTCCCAGCTCCATGGGGACTCTGCTTCTCCCTCTGACCTTCTCCTCTCTCATGCGCTCTCTCTCTCTCTCTCTCTCTCTCTCTCTCTCTCTCTCTCTTAAATAAATAAATAATAAGATCTTTAAAAAATCCCCAAAGCACAAACTATATGGAGAAAATGAAAAACGAATTTCATTATATCAAAATTAAAGATTTTTGTTAATAAAGGATGACAAAGGACAGGCTCAGAGAAGACACTTGCAATGCTTAAAACTACCAGAAGATTTATATCTAGAATATGCAAAACAAAACAAAACCCAAACTCCTGAATGGCAAAGAATACTGAACAAAGGGTAATAAATAGATAGTTCATAGGAGAGTAATAAGTATATAAAGAGATTTTCAAACTCTTCAGTAATCAGAGGATTATTTTTAAGAGCTATCACTTCATATCCTTAGGACTGGTCAAAATTAGAAAAAAGTAAAATGCCAAGTGTTTGTAGTGATGTAGGAATATTAAAGCATAAACCTCTGCATAAAATAAGCTGGTTATAGGTATACATAGATACAGATATCTATACAGATAGAGACTGATCTGTATAAATATCCATGATATATATTTCAATTTCTTAATGCTTTTTTCTTAATTAAGCATAAAATCTTTAATCAGCAAAATTGATTGGAAATACACTATCAAAGGCCCCTCAGAGTTGGAAGCAAAAAAAATAAGATTAACAAATGAAGAACTGATTGTTAGGAGCATTGTATTCAAGTGCTTGCTTTATTGCTGTATGGCTCAGTACTTCAGGGAATTCATGACGTCTCTTCATCAGCGCTCCTCAGATATAAAAGAGAAGGTTAGAAAGTATTGTTTTGAAACTACCTCACCACTCTAAAATTCTAGTGATTGTAACATACTTTTCTTAATCCTCATTCATTCAGGAAGTGTTTGACAGGCATTGTTCTATGGCTGAGGATGGGATGATACAATAGCATGGCCCTCGATGACCACTTTTGATGTAGAAGTCAGAGATGGCCTTTCTGTAGAGCTGACATTCATATTGAGATCTGAAGTACAAGAAGTCAGCAAAGCAAAGAACAGGAACATGGCAATCTCAGGTTAGAAAATACTTCAGAGCATAGTCTGTGGTGCCACAGTGACCAGATTCACTTCCAGGCCCTGCTATTTACTGACTGTATACCCCAGGGATGGTTTCCTTTATCTTTCTGAAACTCCGTTTCCTCCTTGGTAAATGAACATATTATTAGCATTTACGCTGTAGGGATGGGAAGGTAAGTGGGTTAAGACACGTATGGTCCTTGTATATAGTAAGCACTCAGTGAGTTTTACTTTTTATTTTTTTTTCCAGGTAGAGGAAATACTTAGTACAAAGGCTCAAAGATGAGGATAAGCTTGTTATGTTCCAGAAACAGAGACTAGGTTTGTTTCCGGAAAATGGTAGGAAATGATGATGTAAAAGAAGGCTGGGACAGATTGTATAGAGGTTCCTCAGCTAGAGTGAAGAGGTTGGACTTAGCTCTCAGCACAGGGGAAAGCAGTCGGAAGGCTTTAAGCAGGGGAATGACACGGTCTGATTCGCGTTTTGTAAAAGATCACAACTGGTTGTGGTGGGAGATGTGTAGAGGGCAGTGGACTGGCCATCAGGGTGGTCCCGGTGAAGGGCGATGGTGGTGTCACCAAGGGGGATAGGTGTGGGGGTGGAAAACTGTGAGTGGATTTGAAAGAGTTTTAAACACTTGAAATCATGTGGAAGAGGAGCCTGAGGGAGAGTGAAATGAGACAGAAGAAGGTCCAGACCCCAAATTTCTAGCGAGCCCGGTCCTTTGTCTCTTGTTCCACTATGAGGCTGGTGGTTATTTTTACTTGGGCAGAGATCTAACTTGTCCCCTCTACCTTCCCACCCAACCTCTGATCAGCTCTATTTCTGTCGTTCTGTTCAGGCAGATCAGCACCCTCCTCTCTCACTCATCCTCATGATGAACTCTCAGTGCCTGCCTACTATTCCTTCATAATGTCTTTCAAATCCTGAATCTTTTAAGTTTTTCCTATCATCACCCTATTCTGTACTCTCATCCTCTTCTCTGAACTACTAAAATAATTTACCAATCGAAGTCTCTCCCTTAAGGATCTTCCTCTATGGTTAAAATGAATATGTGAAATAGTACTTTGCATTTGTGTAGCGTGTTCTTATTTTAAAAGTGCTTTCATATCGGCTATTTGAGTTGATTCTCATTTAAAAAACAAACAAAAAAACTATCTTCTGATGAGAACACTGGCAGTGAAGGGCTCTGACAGGCCCAGATCCTATAACTAATCATCAAGTGAGTGAGCAAGGGTCTGTCCCCAGGGACTTTGATTTCATCTTTCCATCATAGTACAACCATTTCTCCCTTTTCCAACACCGATATTACCCTACCTAAAATGCACTCTTTGTCCTATCGCTTCTCTATTCAAAGCCTGATGTTGCCTAGGAAAAAATTCAACTCTGGCAGGCAAGGCTCTCCCCAGACAGCCTTGGCTTCCACCCACTATATGTCCCCCTGTTCCTGCCTTGAATCTTGGGCTCAACGTAAACTGTCTCATTACATTTCCAATTACATGCATTGTTCAAAACTTTCTTCCAATGAAGGATACCCATATTTTTCCCTTCCTAACTCCTATCAGAACCTTCTTACCAGTCTATCGCCTAGCCAGATTTCTTCCCAGCATCTTCCAGGAGGCTTCTCCCGGCCACTCCTACCTATGAGCTGCTTGTCCTATTTAGGAATTCAGTCTAGGGCCTGGAATTAAGGCCTGGGTAGATTCCCATCTCTGCCACTTAAAAACTGTCCCACCTGTATAAGTCATTTAACTTTTCTAATCTATAATTTCCTATATTTAACATAGAAATTATGAAAATTACTGCAGAGACATCTTCAGGATAAAATCTAATGAGCTAATGTAGAAATGATATACCTTTAAATGTTAGTTATTACTGTTGCTAGTTACTTATGGCATTCAATTATATGACCTCCTTGGAACATCTTTTATACTGATAACATTATTTCCTTATAAATATTTTATAACCCCTTAGTTAAAATGTATGTTCCTTTAATGGGAGAGGCTGGTTGTACTTTGTGATGTGACCCAAAAGTCCCTAACAGTGATACAGGTATTTTGGATAAATAAATAACAGTTTGAGAATAGAGAAGGAATATAAATGCCATTTGATTTTTCAAAAAAAAAAAGGCAATTATTTAGCTCTTACATCCTGGAGTTTAAATACCCATTATGCTAGATAAGGTGAAAAGGGCAGGAACACAAAGTAAGAAGTGTGTGTTTGGGGGAGGGGGTGTGAAGGGAGAGTGAAGGGGTGACAGGTTAAAAACCTCCAAAATACTTTTGGAAATTAAGTCAGCGATTCCCTTTCCACTAAGAAAAAACAGTGTATATACTCTCATGCACCTGGGGCAGAAAAAAGTATTGAGAATTGAGAACAGCCAAGTGTTCTAAACTGAAAATAGAGTTTTATTGTGGAGTAAGTAAGTACTGTATCTGTACTTCATCAAAGCTTGATTCTAGGTCAGGGCCAAGAGAAAATTTGAAGGCTTAAAAAAAAAGATCAATTTACCTTGCTACTGATCCTAGTATTATCATATTTGCTATGCTGGCAAACAATGACTGGCCCATACCCCTCCTTAATTGTTCAGAATACAAATGGTCCAAAGTTGACACTTTAGAAAGGTGTGTTCTGTATGTGCACTATATCATAAATAATGTAAATAGTTCTTATTATCTCCCCATCTTGGCCATTGGACCCAGACAGCCTCCCACCTTGAGTCAACAAACCTTAAGTCAATAAGTACTGACATTATGGCAGGTCCTTTGTGGAAAGGAAAAAACAGGAAAAGTAAGTATGCAGAGGACTGTAATTGTGGAGAGGAAACTCACAAACACACCACCATGGCTTCTGTCACTCTGCCAGTCCCCTCCAAGGGGCAACACTAGGCACTGTTTTAGGGACATGACAGCCAGAAAAAAAAGGCATAAACCTTCTGCTAACATCTGAGTATCTACTGATGTACAGCCCCAAAAGAATTTCCTTCCCCTTATTCTCCTCTTACCCACCCCTGCCCACAGTGGGAATCTCTGTTGATCAGAGTTTGGGTTTTTCCCCTAAAATTTTGATGATACGATGCTTGTCCCACTGACTTTTCTTCCCGTCGTCCTGTTTCATGTTGGAAGTCAGGTGGAAATGTCTCTAATTTCTATGATGAGTGAAGATAAGTCATACCACTTAGGCGTCATGTGTTACATGACAGGGCATGTGTTACAAATTAAGGGCATGTGTTACAAATTAAGAAAAACATGAAGACTCTAATATAAAGAGCCAAGTTTTGAATCTGGGTAGAAGGCTCAGTCTGCATTCTCGACTTTTTAATTACCAAATATAACAAGGGCTGTGGAGTAAAAAACAAGGTGCTGAATTACAGAATACTAAAGAGAAAGCATCATTTTCAAGCAGATTAAATGTTTAGATTCTACTTTAGTGACTATAATATTTTGCATTGCATATGTCTGAGGTAGGCCAGTGTTATATTCAATATAACATTTCTGTTTATAAGAATTTTTTTTCTCGTGGTTCATTGGAAGAAGCACTAATATGATTCCTTTTAACACATAATAACATAAGCCATTATGGACTAAAAATAATGAGTGTGATAGCAGAATGTTAGGCATTCAACTTTAGTTAAACCTACATCCTAGAATCACTAATAAAGTAGATAGGTGACAAACAGTTTTGTGTTGGGAATAGTTATATATAGCCAAGTCTCTAGGCACAACCATCAGCTCTTGTCTCCCTAATGTTGTAATTCCTTAACTTTATAGGAAAAAGGTCAGAGGTGACAAGGGACAGGTGAAAACTTGACTTTGTTTTGTTTTGTTCTGGTGGCAATGCGTCACACATAGTACTCCTCAATGTGTATTTGTTCAGTGAATGAATCTGAGGGATAAGTTTTGTTTCTAATACTCTAGGAAAAGGAAGAATGTAGTCCATAAGTATCTAATGTTTAATTATTTTTATTTTATTTTTTAAGATAAATTTATTCATTTGTTTATAAATTTATTTATTTGACAGAGAGAGAGAGTACAAGTAGGCAGAGAGGCAGGCAGAGAGAGAGGAGGAAGCAGGCTCCCTGCTGAGCAGGCAGCCTGACACGGGGCTCAATCCCAGGACCCTAAGATCGTGACCTGAGCCGAAGGCAGAGGCTTTAACCCACTGAGCCACCCAGGCACCCCAGTGTTTAATTATTTTAGAAAAAGCAATTATCCAGAATTAATCTGTACTATACTAATAATCTATTTTAATCTGTACTATATTAATAATTTATTCATTAGAATTTACTATGTAAGAATCCACATTAGTAATCAAAAAAGCACATAAAGGTCTTCAAACCGTTGCTCAAAAATTAAAGTAGAACTACTATATGATCCAGGAATCCCAGTTCTGGGTATTTATCCAAAAGAACTGAAAGCAGAGTCTCAAAGTGATATTTGCACACTCATGTTCATAGCATTATTCCCAATAGGCAAGAGGTGGCAACAATCCATGTATCCATCTGTGGATGAATGGATAAACCAAATGTGGTATATCCATACAAGGAAATATTATTCAGCCTCAAAAAAGAAAGAAATTATACCATAAGCTACAACACAAATGAACGCTAAGTGAAATAAGCTAGTCACAAAAAGATAAATACTTCTACTTATGTGGTGTATCTATTCAAATTTATAGAAACAAAAGGTAGGGTGGTGATTGCCAGGGCCTGGGTATTGAGGGAAAAGGACAGCTCTATAATGGCTAAAGAATTCAAGTTTTATAAGATGAAAATATGCTCGAGAGCTGCTTCACAACAGTGTGAATGCACTTCACACTACTGAACACTACAGTTTGCTACATAGTGTTCCCACTATTGAATGCTACTGAACATAAGATAGTTTTGCCTATATTCAGCTTCCTTTTAAGTGTTTTAGGTAGCCACAAAATTTGAACATTTTTCCTTCCTTCATAATGTTCTAAAAGAATTACTATTTATTTTCTGTTCTGCCTCAGTATCTGACCTTTATATTGTAGAAGGGCCATTTTTTTAATTTAAATTCAATTAACATATAATTTATTACTAGTTTCAGAGGTAGAGGTCAGTGATTCATCAGTGTTATATAACACCCAGTGCTCATTATATCACATGCCCTCCTTAATGCCCATCACCCAGTTACCACATCCCCCTACCCATCTCCCCTGCAGCAACCCTCAGTTTGTTTCCTATGATTAAGAGTCTCTTATGGTTTGTCTTTCTCTCTGATTTCATCTTGTTTTACTTTTTCTTCTCTTTCCCCCTATGATCTTCTGTTTCGTTTCTTAAATTTGACATATGAGAGAGATCATATGAGAATTGTCTTTCTCTGATTGACTTATTTCACTTAGCATAATACCCTGTAGTTCCATCCACATTGTAGCAAATAGCAAGATTTCATTGTTTTGTGGGCTGAGTAGTATTCTATCGTGTGTGTGTGTGTGTGTGTGTGTGTACACGTGTGTGTATACACACATACCACATCTTCTTTATCCATTCATCTGTCGATGGACATTTGGGCTCTTACCACAGTTTGGCTATCGGGGACATTGCTGCTATAAACATTAGGGTGCAAATACCCCTTCGGATCACTTCATTTATATTATGGGGTAAATGGCTAGCAGAGCAATTGCTGGGTCATAGGGTAGTTCTATTTTCAACTTTTTGAGGAAACTCCATACCGTTTTCTAGAGTGGCTGTACCAGCTTGCATTCCCATCAATAGTGTAAGAGGGTTCCCCTTCTTCTGCTTCCTCGCCAACATCTGTTGTTTCCTGAGTGGTTAATTTTAGCCATTCTGACTGATGTGAAGTGGTATCTCATTGTAGTTTTGATTCATATTTCCCTGATGGCAAGTGGTATGGAACATTTTCTTCATGTGTCTGTTGGCCATTTGTATGTCTTCTTTGGAGAAATGTCTGTTCATGTCCTCTGCCCTTTTCTTTTTTTCTTTTTTTTTTTTTTAAGATTTTATTTATTTATTTGACAGAGAGAGATTACAAGTAGGCAGAGAGAGAGGAGGAAGCAGGCTCCCTGCTGAGCAGAGAGCCCGATGTGGGCCTCGATCCCAGGACCCTGAGCTCATGACCTGAGCCGAAGGCAGAGGCTTTAACCCACTGAGCCACCCAGGCGCCCCCTCTGCCCTTTTCTTGATTGGATTATTTGTTATTGGGGTATTGAGTTTGATCATTTCTTTATAGATTGTGGATACTAGCCCTTTATCTGATATGTCATTGGCAAATATCTTCTCCCATTCTGTCAGTTGTCTTTTGGTTTTGTCTACTGTTTCCTTTGCTGTGCAAAAGCTTTTTATCTTGATGAAGTCCCAGTAGCTCATTTTTGCCTTTCTTTCTCTTGCCTTTGGAGATGCATCTAGCCAGAAGTTGCTGTGGCCAGGGTCTCAGAGGTTGCTGCCTGTATTCCATTTTAGGATTTTGTCTCACATTCAGGTTCTTCATACATTTTGAATTTTGTATATGATGTAAGAAAATGGTCCAGTTTCATTCTTCTGCATGTGGCTTTCCAATTTTCTCAACACCATTTGTCGAAGGGACTATTTCCATTAGATATTCCTTCCTGCTTTGTTGAAGATTAATTGATCATAGAGTTGAAGGTCCATTTCTGGGTTCTCTATTCTGTTCCCTTGATTTATGCGTCTGTTTTTGTGCCGGTACCATACTGTCTTGGGGATTATGGCCTTGTAATAGAGATTTAAATCTGAAATTGTGATGCCACCAGCTTTGGTTTTCTTTTTCAGTTTTCCTTTCACTAATCAGGGTCTTTTCTGGTTCCATATAAATTTAGGGTTATTTGTTCCAGCTCTAAGAAAAATGTTGATAGCATTTTGATAAGGATGGTGTTGAATGTATAGATTGCTCTGGGAAGCATAGACATTTTAATATTTGTTATTCCAATTGATGAGCATGAAATGTTTTTCCATTTCTTTATGTCTTTCTCAATTTTTTTTTTAAATTTTATTTTTATTATTTGCCCAAGGGGTACAGGTCTGTGAATCAT
>LNAC01001421.1:0-12225 GCA_002007465.1 Ailurus styani
TCCTGGGACCTGATGATAATCGGTCTCCTACTCCTCCGCCATCTTGCCGCTCCTCCCACTCATGAAGAGTTTTGAAAGAGTTCTGACATTGTCTCTAAAATTGGAGATATAGGGGCACCTGGGTGGCTCAGTTGGTTAAGCAACTGCCTTCGGCTCAGGTCATGATTCCAGGGTCCTGGAATCGAGCCCTGTATCGGGCTCCCGGCTCAGCTGGAAGCCTGTTTCTTCCTCTCCCACTCCCCCTGCTTGTGTTCCCTCTCTCACTGTCTCTCTCTCCCTGTCAAATTAATAAATAAAATCTTTTAAAAAATAAATAAATAAAATAAAATTGGAGATATACTTGCAAGGATAAAACACTTATCAGAAAAAAGGATAACATACTCATCACACACTGTTAGGCTTATGTTCCATTACTTAACCCCACCATTATACTAGTCATAATTTTTATGAATTATGTAATTATCATGTGAATTGTAGTTATCATGACATATTACATTTTATGTTAAAATTGTTTGTATGTTAAATGTAGCCACTTTAAATTTTATCAGCTTTGATAACAAAATTTTGGCATTAACTATTTTTTAATATTATCTGTCTCCATAAAAGGAAGTGGAATGAGCTTCTTTTGTATTGTGAAGACACTTGTGTGTGTTTCCTTGATTTAGACTAGCACATAACGCCTGGGACAAACTCCAAGAGGAGAGCGAAACACACTGATATGAAGAAACAAGGGAAAGAGGAAAATGAGTGGCAGTTCATACTTCCATTACTAAATTAGAAGCTCATTAAAAGTAGGAACTCTAATTTTTATTCAATCATATTTCAAAGAATGGAAGTTTCTTAGTTTCTTCCTTTCTTTTTGTATTTATTGGCTGCAAAAGATGATAGCAAGAATTTTTTTTTAAATCTCATGACCTTTTTACAGGACAAATTTTATTTTATTTCAGTTGGAATTATTGTAATGTGATAACTGCACACTGTTCTACAAAAAAATTGTCACTATTATAATTCTAACCTCACTGCCCACAGCACAGTAGAAACAGCATGTTGGAGGAGCAAGTGAAAGTGGCCATGGTAAAACTATTGAAATCGGTTCTAAGATCGCAACATTCCATCCTTCTGGGAACCATTAATGGAGAGATGGACATCTTGTTTATACAATCTGTGGCTATGGAGAAAATCACTGTGTTTAGCATCTGGGATAATATCTGATGCTATAATAACACAAGAATATTTCCTGGATTTCAGAGAGGGAGACAAATCACGAGAGACTCTAGATTCTGGGAACCAGACTGAGGGTTACAGAAGGGAGGGGTTGGGGGGATGGAGTGACCAGGTGATGGGCATTAAGGAGGGCACATGTGGTGGTGAGCACTGGGTGTTATACGCAACTAATGAATCGTCGAACACTACATCAAAAACAAATGATGTACTATATGCTGGCTAACTGAACATAATAATTTAAAAAAAATGTCTCCTGGATTTCAAGGGAAGGTTAGATTTCATGAAGCATTCTCTGTTAATGAAGACAGGGAAGAGTCACATTCCTGTAGGAAAGATTTTCATGTCAACATTTAAAGTGAAGGAAAGTTGTGGTGTTTACAACCCTGGGAATCTGAAAAACTCCCTCTTAAAAGTCCACATTCCAGGCATAAATACAATACTTCATAATAAGACTGTGACTTTCATAACATCAGTCATTAAATTGTTGATCTGGAATATCTTTTGGAGGGCTATAGCTGAAATGGGAAAGAGTTCATTAATAAGGTTCACTCAAAAAACGGTTATATCTAAGTTTTTTATTTAAAGCTATCTATTTACCGAGAAATTGTAATGTCTTTCCTTCACTGCAGCGCAGTAAGGGGATCTGAATGCAAGATGTCAGAACACACAGATTATTCATCCTGGATAAATGAATGAAGCAGGCCAACTGCATGTTTCAGAGCATCATGCATTCAGTTCAATATTTAGTGATAAAGAATCAGAGGTCAAAGTGAACTTTAAACACAAACAAGTATACACATTAAAAAAAACTGTTTGCAAAGCTTGAAAAACCCTGGTACAATAAAAACATATTTCTGCATAATATAAATGAAAAAAACCTATGGAGCCCTCAGATGAAGTTCAACTAAACCAGAACAACGTTGGTAGAGAAATATGGAACAGATAAGATCAGGCACTATTCAATTGTTTTGGCTTTGTTTTTTTAAAGATTTTATTTATTGATTTGAGAGTGAGCAAGAGAAAGAGAGAATGAGTGGGGGATAAGGGGAGTGGGCAGGGGGAGAGGGAAAAGCAGGCTCCCAGCTGAACAGGGAGCCCAATGCGGGGCGCCATCCCAAGACCCTGAGATCATGACCTGAACAGAAGGCAGACACTTAACCCACTGAGTCACCCAGGCGCTCCTATATTATTGGTTTTAATGTCTCCTTTTGCTCATTTATTAGCGAGAAAGCAACAGCTGTTTTTATGAAAAATTCAAAATATATCTTTGTAAAGTTTGTTGAATGTAATTATGCTGAAATTGATATATAGTAAATTAGACTGGGTTCTCTTTATGTAGTATACTTTCTAAAAAATGTTTCTCAATATCCTGGATCAGGGATCAGCAAACTTCTTTTAAACATCAGATAGTCATTTTTTTTAAAGATTTTATTTATTTATTTGACACAGAGAGAGAGAGATCAGATCACAAGTAGGCAGAGATGCAGACAGAGAGAGAGGAGGAAGCAGGCTCCCTGCTGAGCAGAGAGCCCGATGCGGGCCTCGATCCCAGGACCCTGGGATCATGACCTGAGCCGAAAGCAGAGGCTTTAACCCACTGAGCCACCCAGGCGCCCTAGATAGTCAGTTTCAACAAATGGTTCTGGAGAAATTAGAATGCATAGACACTTAAAAAAAGAAAAAAAGAACTTTGACAAAATTCTCACCTTATAGCAATATTAACTCGGAATGGATCAAAGACTTAAAAGTAAAATGCAAAAATAGAACTTAAGAAAAATAATTTTAAGAAAAAATTTTGGGATCTAGACAAAGATTTCTTAAACTTGACACCAAAACTGTGATTCATAGAGGAAATATTGATAAGATAGACTTCATCAAAATTAAAAACTTTAGCTCCGTGAAACGCCCTGTTAAGAGGATGAAAAGATAAGTTATAGAGGGGTAGAAACTGTTTTCAAACAACATACCCCGCAATGCATTAGTACTTGGAATACATAAAGAATGGTCAAAAGTCAACACTAAAAAAAATAAGGTAATCAAATTAGACAATATGCAAAGGACTTGAATGACCATTTTTTTTAAAGATTTTATTTATTTATTTGACAGAGAGAAAGATTACAAGTAGGCAGAGAGGCAGGCAGAGAGACAGGGAGAGGAGGAAGCAGGCTCCCTGCTGAGCAGAGAGCCCGATGCTGGCCTCGATCCCAGGACGCTGAGATCATGATCTGAGCCGAAAGCAGAGGCTTTAACCCACTGAGCCACCCAGGTGCCCGAACGACCATTTTTTTAAAAAAAAAATTTTTATTTATTTATTTGACAGAGAGATGGAGAGTACAAGTAGGCAGAGCGGCAGACAGAGGGAGAGGGAGAAGCAGGCTCTCCGTGGCGCACGGAGCCCAATGCGGGACTCGATCCCAGGACCCTGGGATCATGATCTGAGCCAAAGGCAGCAGCTTAACCGACTGAGCCACCCAGGCGCCCTTGAAAGACCATTTTGCCAAAAAGAATATAATGATTGCAAAAAAACACATGAAAAAACATTAAACATATTTAACCATTACAGAACTGCAAGGTAAAACCGCAATGAAGTATCGCAGTCACCCACCAGAATGGCTAAAATAAAAAAAGGGAGAATATCAAATGCTGTCAAGGATGTAGAGAAATGGGATCATTCACACATTGCTTATGGGACTACAAAATGGTTCAGAAACTCTGGAAGAACATTTGGCAGTTTCTTAAAAACACTAAACATTCAACTACCATATGACCCAGAATTGCACACTTGGGCATTTATCACAGGTAAATGAAAACTTTACCTGGGATCAATCTTATAAAAAAAAAAACCTATACACAAATGTCCAAAGCAGCTTTATTTGTAATAACCGAAAGCTGGAAACTACCCAGATGTACTTCAGTGAGTCAGTGGTTAAACAAAGTATAGTGTATGCATAAATGGGATACTACTCAACAATAAAAATGAATGCGATTTTGATAGAGCAAATTGGATGAATCTCCAGGGAGTTACAATAGGTGAAAAAGTCAGTCCCCAAAGGTAACATACTGTATGATTCCATACAAACAATATTCTTAAAATGACAAAATTATAGAAATGAAGAAGAGGTTCATGGTTTCCAGGACTGAGGGAGAGGGTCTGGACTAGTCAAAAAGCAGATGTGGCTATAAAAGGACAACATATGGGATCCTTTTGGTGATGGAACTGCTCTGTATATTGACTTCATAATGCCCATATCCTGGCTATAATACTGAAAGAGGCTACTTGTGGAGAAAATGGGATACACACTCTGCCTGGGTACCTCTGTATTGTTCTTCCAAATGCCTGTGAATTTAGAATTACCTCAGATTAAAGAGTCTGATTTAAAGAAAAAGGCTGTGACTATTTTTGGCTTTGCACACCACAAGGTCTCTGTTGCAACCACTCATCTCTGTTGATGTAGTGTGAAAGCAGCCATAGCCAACAAGTAAACCAATGAATAGAGATGTATTTAAAAACAAAGTTTGTTTACCTAAACAGGTGGCAGAATGGATTTGGCCCATTATATGTACTTTTCAGACCTCTGCCCTCAATTAAACACCCCCTAGAAAAATAGTGATATGCAAGCCTTAAGAAACGTCCCACACCTGGTCCAATCCTTGGGCTTTTTTTACAGTTAATGAGACAGTTTAGAAACCAAATGGTACATTTAAAACAATAATAAATATTTAACTTACTTAACTTGAATCTTTAATACTATAACAGAAAGACAAATTCTTGGTATCTCTCCCTTTTACCTGATATTCACATTGTAGGTACTTCTTATCACTGCTCTACTGTCAAATTCTTGAAAAATCCCTTCTCTCTTACCTGCCCTCATGTTTTCAACTCCTCATGTTTTTAATTCTTTTGCCGACTTTTAATGATTTCTCCTTGTCCATACTCTTAATAAATAGATAGAAAACTTATTTTATTAAGTCCTGTCCTCTCTCTATTATGTATCTGGTCCAGTTTTCCACCCATAATCCTCAATTTTCCATTAACCCCAAAGAACAAATCTGTCCAGAAAGGGCCATCTGTAGAGAATGGGTGAAGATAAGAAAATGCACCAGCAAAGTAACAAGTCTTGTTAATGATTGAGAAAGAGGTTAAAATGGCATAAATCCATACATTGAACATTTTTGTCATGTTCCCTATGATCATACCTGGGTGAGCTGGGACATAACCATTTATTTAAAGGTGCCTCAAGTAGAGATAAGCGGGTTGGAGACTGTTGTTTTAAAAGTTCTTTGCTACACAATGCCATACACTAGATACATCAGGACAACTTCTTCTAAAGCACTTGGGCTGAGAAAATAACTAATTACATGTTCAGTTTTTTCAGAAGAGGATTACAAGTTTTGGTTTTGTATAAAGCTTTCCTTCTGTGAATCCAATAAATCTAGCCATGAAGGGCATTTTGTGTTTATTATGAATGATGACCTCCTAAATTCCTTCCTACATATTACAAGTCCAACTCTCACCCTAGACCCTTTGGCACAGCACATTTTCATTCATCTTGGAACAGAATGCCCTAAACCTATGAAAGAGAAATGAGGCAATCAAATAATGCCTGTCAGAAGACGAAATATGCACAGCATATTTCTTCTCATTACTGCATATTATGAGGGCTAGTGGCAGAGATGAATATCTCTAGTCAGAGCCACTTATATAGGAATTTACATTTAAAAGTAATTGCTATAGATCATAATTGGTTAATTAGGTGTTCTCAACTCCTTAGGCCCTTTTTAGACTTTAACTACATGATACATGCCAGGCTTTCAGAGGGCCAATTTGTGTAAAAAGAAATGTAATTTGTCCCTTATAAAATATCAGGGTAGAAAATGTTACCCCTTATTTCAGATCCTCCCAGACCTCCCAGTTATAGTCTTCCATGATGCGAGTCACTGTCTACCATGATGGGAGTTTTTGACATGGAAATATAAATTGCGGAGTTGACCCCAAATCTGTATAACTTGTTTCAACTATTCCACAAATTTTTTCTAAAGCTTGTCATATTATTTTAACAATCTTAATAATCACGATTCTCCATGCCATATTAGTGGTGAGTTCATTATATCCCTCTTGGGTTTTTTCTCTTAAGTTACATATCTCCAGTAGGTTTTATATGGCAGTGGGAGGGTTGTCAATTATGCCTCTATACCCCATCAGGGGAAAAAAAAAACATCTCTTCAGTCCTCTATTGCTTTGCTTTTTGCTGCCACAAAATTTCTCCATCAACTATGGGCTCTGCCTCGCCTCAGACTGGAGGAGGATCCACTAGAGAGGAATACTTCAGTGGTGTGAAACTGAATCACTGATTCCCCAAGGGAAGGCAATCTCACTTCCTCAATGCCAAACTCAGACCAATATGTCCTGCAATGGGTCTCTGGGAGTCTCAACTCAAATTACTGTATTCTGCATCTTTACAGATGCAGAATTCCTAACTCTCTTTCCTCTCTAGACATTCATTCATGGAAGTCAAACATTTTTTTTCTCAACAGTTAAAACTCAATAGGGATGATCATATCCATTTCCCTGGACAAATGTGTCCACTTTTCTGAGAAAGGATGTCTTGAATAATTCCTAGATGATCTGTTCTAAGAAAAATTTCACCAAGTGATCCTATAGTAATTTTTCTGGTACTGCTCTTACTTAGAAAAGAAAGAGAGAGAAAAATAAATCTACAAATTTAGTCTCTACAAGCACAAGTTATTTCAATGCCCATGGCATTATGTCAAGGAAAAAAATTCTCCTACAGCAAAATATGTCCTATAAGTCATTTGTGACTTACTTGGTACTCTATTAATTCATACTATTAATATATTTACCTATATGCTACTTAATTTCACACATTTGAAAATCTGATTCAATTAATTATATTTTATTTTTGCAACACTGCCTCTCAATGAAAGTTAACAAAGTGTTCCCCCAACAGAACACTTATTTATATTATGGTTGTCAACATGTCTGTCTTCCCCAGGGAATTTCTAGGCAGGGTTAGTGTCATTTTGTCATGACTCTTTTGTCCTTAGTGGTTGGCATATTGCCTGGCACATTTCAGTCATTGTTAGCAAAATGTCTCCATTTATGAATACATAGGAAGAAAGAATGGAGAGAGGAAATGAGGGAGAGGGGGAGGAATAGATGGAAGATGGCAGGAAGGGAAGAAGAAAGGAAGGAAGGAAAAGTGGAAAAAAAGAAAGGACAAATAAATGGAGGCAGAGAGAAAGGAAAAAAGCCATAATGCTTTATGCCTTTAAATGAAATCATTACTGTCTGTAGGCATCTTCTGATCAAAACTAAAATTCTGAGAAGTAATAGGGACTATGTCATTAGTTAATGACTTAACTAATAGTTAAAAACTCTGCTGGAAAATGATTTATCTGATTTCTTAGTAGTAACCCAATGAGTAAGACGGATATCAGTAATTGTGGCTCTCGTTAAGAGACTTGAGCATGGTGGAAGGAAGTGATGACCAGCAGGCTTCAATCCATGGACTTTTGTACAACTAAGGCCAGTATGAGATTCCAGGAGTAGAGATGAATGTGAAAGATGGAGGAGGAATGATAAAAGATCACAAAAGACAGATCAAAAAGACAAGTCAGGGGACATGTGGGTGGCTCAGTCAGTTAAGCATCTGACTATTGATTTAAGCTCAGGTCATGATCCCAGTGTCATGAGATTGAGGCCCATGTTAGCCTCTGAACTTAGTGAAATATGCTTCTCTCCCTCTCCCTCTGCCCCTCCTCACTCTCTCTCTCTCTAATAAATAATGCAATCTTTAAAAAAACCAAAGCAGGGCGCCTGGGTGGCTCAGTGGGTTAAAGCCTCTGCTTTCGGCTCAGGTCATGATCTCAGGGTCCTGGGATCGAGGCCCGCATTGGGCTCCCTGCTCAGCGGGGAGCCTGCTTCCCCTGCTCTCTCTCTGCCTGCCTCTCTGCCTCCTTGTGATCTCTCTCCCTCTGTGAAATTAAAAAAAAAAAAAAAACCAAAAAATCCCAAAAAGATGAGTCAAAGTACTCTAGAGAAATAGAATCAATAGGATATATACAGAAATATATGTAGGAGATTTATGATAGGTATTAGCTCATGTGGATATAGCGCCCAAGAAGTCTCACAATCTGCCATCTACAAGCTGGAGAACCAGGAAAGTCAGTGGTGTAACTTAGTCCGAGGATAACGGACTGAGAACCAAAGTGTTGCTGGTATAAGTCCTGGAGTCTGAAGGCCCAAGAACCAGGAACTTCAATGTCCAAGATCAGGAAATAGAAGGAAGTCTCAAGAGGGAAGAGAAAAATTTCATCCCTCCTTTGCCTTCTTGCCATGTTCAGGCCAAGGGATTTGACGAGGCCTGCACACAGGGCTGTATCTCTTTACTCAGTCTGAATCTGAATCAAATGCAAATGTCTTTCAGAATACCTTCAAAGACACACCCAGAAATAATGTTTTACCAGCTGAGTATCCCTTAGTCCAGCCAAGTTGACACATAAAATCAACCATCACAGTATTTCTCATATCTGCCCATTTATGACTGTTAGGTTTTGAAGTAGACTGTTCATCACAGTGTTCATCACACAATGCACCTTGTCTACTTCTGTTAGGCAGAAAGGATTCATGGAAGACAGGAATGATTTAGGAGGAAGATCAGACTTGGAATCAAAGAGCTAGATTTAGGACTGCCTCCTCCACATCCTGGCTGCCTGCTAACTTATCTGAATGCATAAAACATGGATAATCATAACAGACCTCCTGAAGCTGTTGTGAGCAATGCATGATATAATACACTTGAAACCTCCTAATAAATGATGAAGCACTAGGCAGGCCCAAAGAAGTGTTGTTGCCCAGAGATCATTGAGAATAAAACCATTTTCGAGAGACAATTGCAAGTTTTCACACCTTGATCTCATATGTATAATTTGGAGAATTATAGTGTGTGGTTAGTTCAGAAACAGAGGAGCTAGCTACTTGTCTTTGACTTTCAAGGATTTTGGATGAAATTTGAAACCAGAGGGGCACAAAGAATTAGCTTGGGGAAAATGCAGAAATAATACCTCTCTGCTGATAAGAGCAAATACATTTTACCTATGAAATCCCCCACTGTGAGAAATACCATCACATTCTGTTTGCACAGGTAATTCACTGATTATGAACCAGAAACTACTGTATATCTCACTTTCTGAGAAAAAAAAAGACCTCACCCTCACTATTTGTCTTTCCCTTAAAAGAATAGACAGTTGATTTGTCAAGTGAAGTAGGAAATAGGCCACCTCTCTTTAATTCTCCCAATAATCCTATTAAAGCCTAAACTAGAAATGTATCTGTTGAGGCTTTGAAAATTAAAAGATCAGTTCCACACAGGCTTTCCAGAAATGAAACTTCTTGCAGAGCTAGCTACTCCTTCATGCTTACTGAAGTCACTTGTTGTTAAACATGTACACTGAGTCTCCTTAACAAGTGTGGAGTAACAGACAATATCAACATTCACTGTAACTCAGCAGTTCCAAGCACAGACTTCACCAACCTCAGGTCAAGCTTTGATTTTTACTATGCAACTGTGAGAAAGTTCTTTTAGCTTGTAAGCCTGTTTTCTCGTCTGTAAAATAATTGTAGTAATAATATCTACTTCAAGGTGATGTAAGATGAGGCAGGTAGAACATCTGCCACATTGCAGGGCACACAGTAGAAGCTTTGTAAGTCTCAGCTTTCAAAATAAACAAACCAAGCTCTAAGCATCTAAGTGTATGCTCCTATGTCAGCCCGTTATACTACCACAGTTCAGGCAAATTTTATATTCAGCTCCATAATATGTCTCTGCTTGTTTGATTCTAAAGAAAAATTTCTTCCAAATCTTCAAGCAAAATAAACATTCCAGAAAGACATGTTTTGATGGTCCTGTGGACAAATCTACGTGGTCAGTCCTGAAAGTTGAGACAGGAAAATAGACATTTTGGTAAAAATCAATTTTCTCCTGCTAATGAAATGATATCATTTTGGAAATTAACTCACTTAGTGACTTGACTCACATAACATGCCTGGAAAAGGAAATGCTTTCCATTATTTGAAGGAATTTGGGAGTCAAACGGTTGTGGATTGAAACAGACTGTGCCACTGACGAGATAGGAGATGCTGAGCAAGTTTCTTAACTTCTCTGTCTTGTGTCCCTCACCCAGGGATAATGATGTTGTGATGATGACATGAGGTAACTATTCTAGAGTGTCCAGCGCAATGCCTTGAATATAACGATGTATGCAATAACCAAGAGTTTTCTTTCTCTTACTTTCCCATACCAGTTCCCAGCCCAGCACTCCTAGAGATTTAGTCAGGGTAGACTCTGGGGAGGTAGATCTTAACAAATTGAAGATCAATGCTTCTGTTTTTATACGAATATCTATGTCCAGAAATAATAGTGTATTTTTAGTGGTATTGTGTCTATTTGTTTCACTCCTTTTAATCATCTCAGAAGATTATGAGGCAGTTATCAGTGTCATTACTTTGATACAGCTACTGAAGCTGAGGCTCAGAGGGCTAATAATTCATCCACCAGTGAATCGGTGCAGCCACTGTGGAAAACAGTATGGAGGTTCCTCAAAAAATGAAAAATATAATTGCTGTGTGATACAGTAATTCCCCTACTGGGCATTTACCCAAAGAAATGAAAACACTAATTCAAAAAGATATACACATCCCTACATTTACTGTGGCATTATTTACAATAGCCAAATTATGGAAGCAGTGCAGGTCTCCATCAACAGAGGAATGGATAAAGAAGATGTGGTCTATATATACAATGGAATATTACTCAGCCACAAAAAGGAATGAAATCTTGCCATTTATAACAAAATGGTTACATCCAGAGAATATAATGCTTAGTGAAATAAGTCAGTCAGAGAAAGACAAATACCATATAATTTCATTCATATGTGGAATTTAAAGAAGAAATAAAAGAAATGAACTAAGAAAGGAAAGAGACAAACCAACCCCCACCCTCCCCCCAAAAAGATTCTTAACTGTAGAGAACAAACTGACAGTTACCAGAGGAGAGGTGGGTGGAGGGATGGATGAGACAGGTGAAGGAGACTAAGAGTACCCTTATTGGGATAAGTATTAAGTAACATATAGAATTGTTGAAGTACTATATTGTGCCCCTAAAACTAATATAATATTGTACATTAACTGTATTGGAAATAAAATAAAAAATAATAATAATTCGCCCACTGTGTACCAGCAAATAAGTGAAAAAGTTAGAATGCAGACTTAAATCTCTCTGCCTCTGACTTCTGCCCAAGCTTTATGTGAATTCCTATGTTGCTACTAAGTTTGAACTGGACTCTGAGCAGTATTCCTCAAAGTAGAGCCCTTCAAATCACCTACATCAAAAAATAACTGCTACCTGTTAAGAATTCAGATAGAGGGTCTGTCTCCAAAAGCAAACTGAAGCAGAATCTATGGGTTTTGAGGTCTGAAATTTTACTAAATTGTCCAGATGATTCTTCTGTTACCTATCGAAGCCTTTGCTATAGGTTATTGCTCATGCCTATCCCTAACCTCTGTCCCATGGAGTCCTGTATAAGACCAGCCAGCTGAATTCTGGTTAAGTGACAAATGTCCACAGAGTTTTCTTAAATAGATAGATGATAGATAGGTGGATAGATAGATAAATAGTTAGATATAGATACATAAGAAACTATGCAGCCTTTTGGTGCTATAAGCAGAATAGCAGATTAGACTTTTCATCTATACTTATCTCCACATTCCCACCCACTGCAGGACTTGACTGAGGGTGCGATCCCAGAATACACACAAAAATACATTATCCACTGAAAATATTGGAGCATAATTATGTTCTCCTTTATATTACATTAGGACACTATTTTTCAAATCCAAGAGAAAATGTCCCTGTTTAAAAAGGGATGGCAGACCTAGGCTTCCTTCCCTCCCTTCCTCCTTCCCTCCCCTCCCCTCCCCTC